>ML418510.1:16072-41623 GCA_005239525.1 Nicotiana knightiana | reverse complement strand
CATTAAAAGCTTCAACTAGTTGACTCGTTTGAGCCTCCAAGTTGCGAAAAGTTTCATCTTGCCCTTGTACCCGCAGTTGTAACTCCTCAAGTTGTTCCAGAAGGCATTTCATCATATCCTCGAGCCTTTTCCCGTCATCATCACTGAGTTCTTTATTTCTATTAACTTCAACGGAAAAAGAAGAATCATCAAAGTAAGGGGTTGGGGGAAGATAAGAAATATAAGCACAACCCTGAAAGTGACCATCTTGACCACCACACATATCACACACATTCCACACATAAGATTGAGTTGGTGCACATAACTCGCTCTCGGGAATATTTTGATAATTTTGCTCTGGGTGGTTTCCTCCATAATATGCATAATGAGGATCAAAAGTAGAATTACCAACATAACTCTCATAATTCCATGATGCCATGTTTTAACAAATAAAACTAAAATAAAGAAAATAAAAATCAAATACTAAAAAAAAATTCAAACTTAAAACCTAATAATAATATGTACAATTACAGCTACACTTGATAATACCGTTAATTCCCCGGCAACGGCGCCAAAATTTGATCACGCTCAACTATGTCTTGTAGAAGACTAAGCGGGCGTTGCAAATATAATCCTGGGGTATTATGCCCAGAGTCGATCCCACAGGGAATTGACGTATCAAGCAAGCTGTTAAAATACTACTCAGCTGTCACCTGATGTTATTTAAATTACTAATACTAAAGATTAAAACTAAAGATTAACTATGCTAAGGTATAAACAATTGTAATAAAAATCTAAGGTTATGGTTTCCCCCGCTGGTGAACTTACTTCTCGGATACTTCGTATAGCTTGATTAGTTATCTCTATCAATCATGAACACTCTATCTACCATAAATCTCTCTCAAGTAATTATGATAATTTACTAGACGCACTCTCTCAAGTTACGCTAGCTAGATTGCATTACAGTTCACTTAGATTGCACCCGAAGTATCGTTATCTCTAATCCAACCTCTAAACCCTCGGTTATGACTTTCGTCTATACTCTGGGAGTGGTGTTGTTCAAACAATTACCTAAATATGCACTCTCTCTCAAGTAGATACATAATAAATAGGCACAGCTAATTGAGGGCCCTTCAATCAACTACAACAAGAACGTAGTTGAACAAATAGAGTTTAATCAACCAATCAAAGCTATATTAATATCACAATAAGTTTATTCCCCAACGGGTTCCACAAGAAATTAGCTAAACAAATTCATAAGAATAAAATCTAAAACAACTAGCATAATTAAACTACAAAGTAAGGAAGAAAATATGTACAAATTGATGTTTTGCCTTCGATTCACTCTAAACTCGAATCTCTGTGTATCCCTGTGAATCTCCCTTTGTAGTTGTGTTTTAGGAGTCTATTTATAGGTTTAGGGTGAACCCTAACCGTGTAGGAGACTTCTATTTCAATTAGAAAACACTTAAACCCGTCAAAACTCGATTTCTGGCCGAACTGGGGACCTGGCGTTTGGACCCAAACGCCTGGCTAACGCCAGGCCAGGGCTGGCGTTTCAGCCCAAACGCCTGGCTAACGCCAGGGTGGGGCTGGCGTTTCAGCCCAAACGCCTGGCTAACGCCAGGCAGGGTCAGTGTGTTTGGCTCTGTCGCCCGGCTATCGCCCGGGTGTCTCCTTTCGCGTATTTTTCGACGTATTTGCATCCTTTTAACTCCGTTTCCATCTCCACTTCACCTACGCATGAAATAAACTCCATTAAGCACATACCAAGTGTAATTTTATCATTAATGCGCATAAAATGTAAGGTATATCACATGTTAAACTATGCAATTTAGTCTCGCATCAAGCACCTTCGAGAGTTCCTCAGCGACCGAGCTAAAAATCAATTTCAAGTAAGAGAGGCGAACAAGAAAAATGAAACAGAAGAACCATAGCACGTCATCCACATGATCATTGGAGGGATCGACACTCCGCAAAGACCCGTCGTCAAGCGAACGAAAATATCCATCACCAAGGAAAAGCGAACTAGGAGATACATACCCGAGGATGCTCTCACATTCAGTGAAGAAGGCACCGAGACCCTGTCTCAGCCTCATAACGACGCATTGGTAATTTCTTTTCTTTTGAATAAATTTCAAATTCAGCGTGTGCTCGTGGATCCAGGTAGCTCGGCCAACATAATCAGATCGAGGGTGGTAGAACATCTCGGGTTGCTCGACCAGATCGTGCTCGCCTCTCGAGTCCTCAATGGATTCAACATGGCGAGCGAAATAACAAAAGGGGAGATCACCCTCCCGGTCAATGTGGCCGGTACAACCCAAAATACCAAGTTTCATGTCATCGAAGGTGACATGAGGTACAATGCCTTACTCGGGAGGCCGTGGATACACTGTATGAAAGAAGTGTCGTCAACCCTTCATCAAATGATGAAATTTCCAACGGAGGACGAAATAAAAACAGTATACGGGGAGCAGCATGCAGCAAGAGAGATGTTTGCGGTGAACGATGTGGCACTGACATCGATGCCTTCTGCATTAAAAGAACCAAAGGACAAACAATTAGCCAAGTAGTAATCACAAACTACGTTCTCGGCTGCACCCGAATGGATGAATAAAGGATCGTGTCGCATCCTAGGAACGAGCAATTGAAACATATCGAGGCTCGAACGCTACCAGAATTAAGGTACAATCCCCTCCCTTACTTATTTACATTTTCTACTAACTCATGTGCATGTGTTAGACTAAGAGGAATTGAAGCACCCTCCAGCTCGAAGACCATAGGTTTTAAGCATGCGTTGGGCTCTTTTTCCCTTAGATCGGATTTTATCCCAAATGGGTTTTACCGACGAGGTTGTTAACGAGGCAACATCCATATGCTACCTAAGAGAACTCATCAAGTATTCAAGACTTCTCTTAGATAAACCTCTAATACTGGGGGCATGCCCCCGGGAGATCACCGTCTGAAAGAAATTAAAATATGCCAAAGAGGGTCTCGACAGGAGAATGATGTATCGGACTAAATGATCGAATGAACCGTGTCCGTGTAGAATAATCGAACCCTCGATGGAGAAAACATGTATGCTTGTACCAAGAAATCGAAGGATTATATATTATCATCAAAATGCTTTATGCTGCAAAGAAGTTTTCTATTTTCACAAGAAACAGCTCCAGGGCCAAAATCTCCCGAACACTTGGGGACTGTCATCAATGGTCAGCTCACTGAACCATCTAACTTCAAATTCATAAGCCCTCCATGAGGAAACATTGAGCTCATAAGCCCTCCATGAGGATACATTGAAATTGTAAGCCCTCCATGAGGCAACCTCGAGCTCGTAAGAGCTCCATGAGGCAACCTCGAGTTCGTAAGCCCTCCATGAGGCAACATTGAAATTGTAAGCCCTCCATGAGGCAACCTCGAGCTCATAAGACTTTCATGAGGCAACCTCGAGCTCGTAATCCCTCCATAAGGAAACCTCGAGCTCGTAAGACCTCCATGAGGCAACCTCGAGTTCGTAATTCCTCCATGATGTAACATTGAAATTGTAAGCCCTCCATGAGGCAACCTCGAGCTCGTAAGACCTCCATGAGGAAAACTCGAGTTCGTAAGCCCTCCATGAGGCAACATTGAAATTTTAAGCCCTCCACGAGAAAAACTCGAGCTCGTAAGATCTCCATGAGGCAACCTCAATCTTGTAAGCCCTCCATGAGGAAACATTGAAATTGTAAGCCGTCAACGAGGCAACCTCAAAATCGTAAGCCCTCGATGAGGCAACATCAAAATTCATAAGCCCTCAATGAGGCAACACCAAATATGTATGACCTCAACAAGGCATGACCAAATTAGTAAGACCTTAAAAAGGCATAATCCCGATATTAAAGTCAAGGCTATATATCGACCTTGTAAGAACCCTAAAAAGGCATACCCTTGATATAGACGCCGAGACTACCTCACTTGGGGGCTAAAAGGCTACGACCAAACATAAAGAGCTTCGATTATATCTGCTCCAAACAATGTGTAAGAGCTTAAGGGCCAATCTAAAAAGCCTCTGGGCCAATTTAAAAAGCCTCACGGCTGATCTGAAAAACCTAAGGGTCGACAGGCCTAAGTCAAAATATGACTCAAGGACTGAGCCCTAAACGGTTAAATAGCAGCTATTACCAATTGCTCATCAAGCACAAAACCCCAAGAGTTTCATTTCGAAGTCCAACTCATCGGACAAATTATTGTCGAGCATCAAGATTCACAACAAAAACAAAGACAGAAACAAGTGGAAATTTATATAAAGGGAAAACCGAAAGGTTTATTTTGATATATGTAATGATACAAAGACACATTTAAAATTCTCTATGAGAGTCCTATGCAAAGAATCAGAAAGAAAAAGCCTAGTTTACTCTCGGGGACTTAGTCTTTCTTCCCCTCGGGAACTACAGCTCTATTGGCCTCCTGGGACTAGGTCCCTCATCGGCCTCTTCCTCATTGTCTTCGGCATCGAAAACAAGGAACTTGGTGTCGAACTTATCTGCCTTGGCCTGCTCTATCTCCTCCGAGAGGTCGAAGCCCCTAGCATGGATCTCCTCGAGGGTTTCCCTCCGGAATTTTCATCGGGCATAAGAATTGATCATTCTCTCTCGATCGGAAGCCTTCCCCAACTTCATAAGAGCCTCGGCGATATCTTTCAATTAGATGGCCACCTTCTTATCGGCTTTTGCTCGAATCTCCTCGGCTTCGGCTCGAGTGTCCACGACCTCGACCTTCATCTTCAAAATGTCTGTCTCAAGCTTGGTAATCCTTATTGTCTGAACCGAGTTGCTTCCTTGAGCATTACGAAGCTGTATCTCGAGGGCGGAGGCCTTCGCCAAAGCTTTCCTTTCAGCCGCAACATGGGCACCTATGTGTGCCTTCAACTTGTTGCGTTCGAAATTGGCCTGGCCGATTTTTCCCCAAAGGCGTTCCAGCACCTCCGTTTTTCTCTTCAACTGAGATTTCGAAACATTAGTTTCCGAAAGTAGAAAAAGAAGCCGATATTCCCTCGATATGAAGGTTACCTGCTTCTCGAGATGGCTCTCATAAATTTGACTTCGATTCATCTTCGATCGAAGGTGTATCAACTCTCTTGTCTTCTTATCAAAAAGAAGCCTGAGAGATTTCTCCCCATCCAAGGCTTTCTGCAACTTAGCCTTATAGCGAAGCAGCTCAGACTTGAGCTTGTCAAAGGCCTGTGGGAAGGAAGGTCCAGTTAGAAGGATAAAAATACGAAGCTGAGAAGGCCAAAATATTATCAAGGCTCACCATAGAGCAGAGACGCTGAGCCTCCTCAAATGTCAAGTGCGCATCCACTGGTCTGGTCTCATCGGCCCCAGTTGAACCTCCCTAAACATCCTTCGAAGTACCTTCGAAGGGTGACGAAGATGGTGGCAAAGGACCTTCTCTCATTCCCTCCCGTGGAACCTATCCCCTGAGGCTGGAGACCCTGGGTTCAGCAGGCCCAGCTGCCTCGGGAGACTTCTCGATTCTAGCCTTCGATGAGGTACCGTACCTTTAGGTTTTATCGCTGCTTGTATGCCGGCCGATGAGTGCGAGACTTTCCTCAATGGTTGAATCTTCTTTGTGCCTCCGAGCAGGCCCTGCCTCACTTTGAACATCCTCATCGACCAAGGATCCATTCCTTTTATTACCTTGACTTGGCTCCGAAGCCAAAGGTCTTTCCTCCTCTCCAAGAGGGCATGGTCTCACTTTAAAAAATTCACCAATACCTGCAGCAAAGAAATTAACAAACATAAAGATGAGTATTCCTTAAGAAGGGAACCATACAGCACATACCATGGTGTTTTTCTTCCCATCTCCCCTTTGACAAATCTCGCCACTTGCGTTCATAATAGGTCGAACAAGCTGCCAGTTTCCGAGTCCAATCCACTAGGTCGAGGACCTCGTGTGGAAATAACAGGATCGCTTTAGAGAAAGAAGGAAAACATTGTTACGGAGTCTGACTCCACTGAGAACAACAAATGGCAAAGTACAGCGTATCGCTTACGTGTAAAATTCGATTTCTCGGGAAACGACAAGAACTCTGCATGAATAATATCAACAGTCCACACATGGACAAACCGACTCATCCACCCTCGGTCCCTATCCTCATCATTACTGGAGATAAGGGACCTGGTGGACCGACGTCGTAAAGTAACCATACCTCGGTAATGTAAAAGCCGATATAGTATGATGAGGTGGATGCGGGTGAACTCCAGCTTGGCCTTCTCTACAAAGAATCTTATTGTCAACACTATCCACTAGAACGACGGGTGGACCTGAGCCAAGGTAACTCGATATCTTTGACAGAACTCGAGCATGACTCGTTCGAGAGGTCCCAACGTAAAGGGGTACATGTATACATTCAAAAACCCCTCTACATGGGCCATGATACCCTCTTCCCGAGAAAGTATCTGCAACATCACCTCTTCTCCCCATCCGCAGTCTCTTCTCACGGCCTCGAGGTGTCTCTCTTCTATTGATGAATGAACCTCGATGAGTGTTCTTGATGGCCCGGAATGTCGAGAGGTCTCTCTAACGTAATGTCCTTCCTCGAAACGAAGTAATTCGAGGTTAGCTCGCCAAATGCCGATGGTGTACTACCGGCCGGAGGGGAAGCAAAGGTAGAGCTTCCCTCTTCCTGGTGAGCAGATTCTGTCCTAGCAGCCATGACTCCTGCGAAGCAAGTAAAAGGAAATGAAAACTCAGGCAAAAGATTCAAACTGAGATAGCAGAAGAAATGATGCAAGAACCAAACAAGTTTTGCAAACAACAAAGCCCTCAATGAAGGTAAAGCAAATATATATAGGAAAATCAGCTATGCCAAAGCCATTAAGACATCTTGGGAAATGTACCAGCGGGCCACCTTGGTTAGTTCACATTCGCATCATAAGAATGACGCTAGCATACAACGTTCAAGGTATTGAAGGGTTAAATCAACCTCGGGAAGGTATGCAGTTGAAATCTGAGTGATCTGATCTCGAGGGTCTCATTACTCCGAGATAGGTCTCGAAGGGGTTGAATTAAATTCGAAGATTAAACTTTTGCATAAATACTAAAAGGCAAAGTTTTGAAACGAAGAAATCCTTTGCATTCCCAAAAATATATTTACAAGAGTGCTTTACAAAGCTCCCCCTAGGAGCCCATATACAAAAAATAAGAAGTAAAAAGGGCAAAGTATTCTATCCTTCATCCTCACTACTTCCCGAGTCTCTTGCCGAGTCCTCGTCCGAAGTAGTCGGAACTGTTGATTCATCTTCCAAGGCCTTGGCTTCTCTGATTTCAGCAGAGAGATCGAAACCCCTGGCGTGCACCTCTTCAAGGGACTTCTTCCTAGCTTCCAATCGAGCATAAGCAAGGGTCAGAGCCAATTTGAGCTCGGCCTCTTCGGATATCTCTCTGGCCCGATTATTGGCGGCGGCAACATCATATTTGTACGAGGATATGAATGCATCGGCCTCAGACTTGTCCATGGATAATGCGGAAGCTTCCTTATGAGAACCTCGAAGAAGACCCTAAGTCGAGGCTAGATCCTCCCGAAGAACGTCCCTCTCCGAGGCCACGCTGTTCATTGTGCCGCTTCAGCTCTCGGATCTCAGCATCTTTGGCCGCGATCTCTCCCTAAAGCTGCCCCGCCAGGGCATCCTTTTGCTCAATCTGCAAATACCAAACTGAGGTAATAAGCACCAAGTTATAACAATAAAAGATAAGCTCATGATATACCATATTACCTTCTCGATGAAGTTAGCGCTCTCCTGGAGCGCCTTGTCTGAGCCTGCCCGGAGGTCGACCAACTCCTCTCTCTTCGAGCATACAAAGCCTTCAGCTCATTTGACTCCGATGTGAGCTTTTCAAGCTCCTCCTCATGACAAGTCAGCTCATCTTGTATCTTGGAGAAAGCCTGATCATACAACATCATGACCTACAACACAAAGGAGAGAAGTTAGAAAAACAAGAATAAAAACTTGAAGCACAAATAAGTTACCCGTTTTTAGAGTCTCGTTGCCTCTTCAAAAGCAACCGGGGAATCAAGATCGGCGTCTTCTTCGACACCGATAAAGTAATCCTTGAATAAATCATTCTCTCTAATAGAGGCCCTAACATCGGGAGCTTCCCTATTCTGGGCATCTCGTATTTGCCCCGGCGAAAATGACGGGCCCGATTGCAAATTGCCCAGGGCATCGACTTCTATCGACGCTTCCTCTCGCCCTCGAAGAATCCCGAAATTAGATCCTCCAACTAGGTATTCATCGGCATCGGTCGTATCCCGTCCAACGGTTGGCTTGGGGACTGCACCCAAACCCTCCTCTATGGTCTCCTCAGTGCAAGTTGGGTCCGCATCGGCCACCTCAGACTCGGCAGTCTTCTGCCCAGCAACTTTCGAAGCATCAACACTTCATCTTGCCCTTTGTACCAAAGGGAAATTGTCATCATCTTCGTCTTCAATACGAAGACTTTCTGCAGCTGCCAAGGTCAAAACCGTGGCATCAGTTTTAGGCTTTCGAGCCTTAGGTTTCTTTGGTTTCGGAGATTCTGCCGGTGTCTCCTTCTTCCTCTTTTTTCCCTCGGCAGGTTTTTGGGCCGCTTCTTCGCCAGGAGGAGGTGGTATCATTGAAACGGCTTCCCCGGGGCCTGCACAAATGTAAAATATGAGACTTTTCGCCATGAAATATAACAATAAGAAATCTAGAAGTAACAGTGATGAGAGCATACCATGATTCCTGGCCTGCCATCACGTCTTGGCCAAATCATGCCAAACACGTTCATTATACGGAGAGGCGGAATCCAAGATCTTAACCCATCCTGGGAGGTCCCCGACCGCACCAGGGAACCACATGGTGGCTATGCAATCAGAAGAGAATCAAGTAAAAAGCAAAAGGGTCAGTTCAGAAGAAGAAAAATAGGCAATTCGGGTGATGAAACATGCAAGATATAGGGACACATACGTCTCATGTTCCATTCCTCCGGGAATGGCATCTTCTCGGCAGGGATGAGGTCCGAGGTCCTGACTCGAACAAACCAGCTCATCCATCACCGGTCGTTGTCTTCATTGATGCAGGCAAAGAATGCTTTGGCAAATCGACGCTGCAGCTTGACTAAGCCCCCTCGATAGAGACGAGGGCTATATAATCTGATCAGATGATCGCGGGTGAAAAACATCCCCCCGACCATGTTCGAGAGATATGTAATCAAGTAGACAATTCTCTAGAAAGAGAAGAAGGATTTACGGGGCCTAAAGTGAAAGGATACATATATACGCTGAGGAAGCCAGCTTTATGTGTAAGTATGATTTCCTCAGGTGAATGGATTTCTACTTGTAATGCTTCCCCCCAGCGAAAATGTATCTTCACCTTCTTCACTTTGGTCACCACACTTATGTACCATGACATGGGCTCACATCGGCCCAGTGTCGAGGGTGGTCTATCAATTTTGAAGTTGGGGGTTGTCTCGAAGGGACCGGGAATGCACTCCTCAATACGGGGAGGCGCTTTTGATTTTTTCTTAGGCGGGAGTAACGAAGAAGTGATTCCCTCTTTTTGAGGGACCGTTTTAGAAGTTTTGGCCATAGCTATAACAAATTTCCAAAGCAGGAAGATGAAGAAGTGAACGCAGAAGAAGGATGAAAGCAAGAAACTGTTAGCAAAGGTTTGAAGGCTTGAAGGTGTTGTAAAAGTTTGAAAGATGGAAAATGGAAGTATTTATAGGACTCATTCGAGCATATTTGAGAATCGGAAAGGTTGACCAATAACGGTTCGTGGACATTTTGGGAACCGTGCTGATAGCGACCACTGTACAGCCTTTCTGCCACGACATTTAATGATCTCACGTGGCTGATGTCATAATGAAGATATCGAAGAGGCAATAACTCAAGATCGTTTCTTATCGTTTCATTCTAAGAAACCCGAGGACTATCTGTGTACGGCCAAAATCAGGGAGTCCGATTTTGGGACCGTTATGACACCCTGTGACTGACCTCGAGGAGCTCGAAGCGGAATTCATTGTTCGATCCCGAGGTGTATCCCTCGAGGAAGCACATCGAAGGCTCATTGTGCTCGACCCCGGTACACTATAAATCGTGAAAAGGCGGAAAATTTCCAAGGGCACGTGACTAGAGCTGACCAATTCTGCAAGAGTGGTACAAGTCCGTACCAAGCCATTAAATAGTTGTACCAGCTGTATTTCTTTGTAATAATTACATATGTACTGTGTTGGGATTCTCCTTCTATATAAAGGGGACCCTTGTCATTTTTTGGGACACATGAATATTGAAGACAATAAGAACATTCTCTGCCTTCTTAACATACTCAAGATTTGTTCTACAGATTTATTGCCTTTCATTTATTGTGTTCATTAATTGTTCTTCATTTATTGCTCATAAAGGGTTAGTCTCGAGGCTCTCCATACTGTTATTTCTCCATGGACCGTCCTCTGTTAGGCATTATAGTCGACCTCGAGGCCCTGCTTCGGTCAGCTCGAGACCCTGTTTTGTAACAACTTGGTTTGTATATCGCTGCTTTTTCTTTACTTTTACCTTATTCTCTTAGCTCACACTTAACATCTATTGCCTAACAACTAGTATTAAAATAAATCACATATTTTTAAAACCACAAAATCAAATATAATTGTCATTACTATTTTTAAGGTAAAAACTGTTTATTTAGTTTGTGTAAGTCGGAGGTTTACATAGGACTACAACATTCCATGACAGCTTGAGTTTTACTCTTAAAGTTAATTCTGATTCTCTTAAATACAATGAATCTGTTATGAGGAAGTTTCTGATATGTACTAAGCAAAGGTATGACTTATACTGACCTAAGATTCTAAGTGTTCAATTGATCTATATGTATACGGTCAAACCTTGGCTCACCCGATTTTGTTTGATTAATCGAGATCAAGATGGTAGGACGAAGATCGGTCCCGTGTTATAATAGACCGAGATATGAAGGAGCGGTACCAAACTCGGGATTCGAAGTACCAAGCGAGATCGAGACCAAACGAGATCGACATCAAGCGAGACCGAAGATAGCCTACTAACGGAAAGCCAAAATATCCGTGACCGGTCCAGCATCATGGTGGAAATTTCGGCATGAATCAAATCAAGAATGGTTATTTAGCCAATCATGAGATTTCCTTCTATATTTAGAATTGTACCATAAGTAGAATTCATTTACTATATAAAGGAGGTTCTAATCATTTGTATGACCAGAAAAAAAATAATTCTCGCATAACAAAGCAATACAATATTCTTTGCTCTTAAACTCTTTTGTTCTTCAGTTCAGTTCATATCTCTTAACTGTATTCTCAGCCGGCTCGAGGGCGATCTAGCTCGAGGGTCAAGTTGAACATTATATTGGTTTGCTTAATATTTCAGTCAATTATTAATATTAATTACTGTATTT
The DNA here is from genome assembly GCA_005239525.1 of Nicotiana knightiana. Taxonomy (NCBI): domain Eukaryota; kingdom Viridiplantae; phylum Streptophyta; class Magnoliopsida; order Solanales; family Solanaceae; genus Nicotiana; species Nicotiana knightiana. The sequence continues at coordinate 30,218 of ML418510.1, read as the reverse complement.
ATCAATTTATTCCAGGTGAAATCACACATCATTAAAATCACTTATAAATTTAATTGTTATCCGATTTTATAGGGTAAAGGTAAACACTGTATATATTGCTTCTCTTGCAACACTTGAAAATATACTAGTCCCGCGATCTAATTCGTGAAAAACATTAACCAATATCTTAACAAATCTAAAAACTCAACATGACCAATAAAAGAAGCCTAGAATCCATATTAGAAACCAACTAAAAAATTGCTCCATTGCTGGAGAAATACTAAACACAAAGTGATCCTAGAACGCATATTTATCCAATATATAAAATAAACAAGGAAAGAGAAAAGTCTTGAAATGGGGTGCGAGATCGATCTTCACTTACTTCCCCTTTGAGCTCTTTTCAAGAAAAATATTCTAGTGACAATCCCTCGGAAAGTTGTATTTCATGTGCTTTTAGCAATCCTGAAAGTCTTGTTCTGCCTTAGTTAGGGTAACCACTCAAAATCCGTAACATGATCTACGTTACTGTCCTTATGTGACCATGTTGTAGCACTACGGGAGGGTGGTCTCATCCCAATTTTTGCTACTTGCTGGCATACTCTATGTTTGGTGCAGTATTGTCGTTTTGCCACTAGCACAGACAAGTAATAGAAAGTTACAAGATATTTTAATGAAACCTCCTAAATTTAGTGCATTTACAACTTAAAAGTAAGTTACCGTAAATTAAACTGTTTCATATTTTTAGCTATGATCCAAGATTTGGATGCAGGTGATACACCTAGAATGTGAGGAATTACAAATGCGGTCCACTAACCTTAGCTATAACCTTTCTTCTCCTTTTGATCGATGATCTGAATAGTTGAATGTTCTCATCCTTGAGCTGCTGTAGCAGATCAGAGGGAGCCGTGTCATGACCCAAACTCCCATCAATGGTCATGATGGATCCTAACCCAATTGGCTAGGTAAGCCAACAATCATAATCAACCCAAATTAAACATAGCAAGATATAATAAGCTGCATAACATAAATAGAGTATAATAAGTCTCATAATAATAACCCAAGCAGAAATACTACAAACAACTCCCAAAACCCGGAAATACAAGTCACGGGCAACTAAAAAAAATACAATCGAGTCTCAAACATAATAATACTATCTAAATCAAACAACAATAAAATAGATATGAAGGGGACTCCATAAGTTCCAAAGAAGGAATGACAACTCACCTGTCACGACCAAAAACCCTACCAAAGGTCGTGATGGCGCCTAATCCACTCGCTAGGTAAGCCAACATAATAACAATCATAATTCTAAAGCAGATTAACTAAACCTTAACAAAATACTCAATACAATAATAAACACAATAATCTCAAACGGATAACATAGATGAACCATATAACGCAGGGTCTAAACACGACCACGACTGATAAACCGCCCAAAATCCGGATGTCACAAACATCTAACAAGAATATGTAAAATCATATAATACACTGTCTGTCTGAATAAGATAGATAGATATAAGAGATAAGTAGGAAAGGGGACTCCATGTGTTGTGAATCGATCAAGTAGAGAAGCTCACCACGAGGTCTCCAAGCCCACCTACTGTGTCGGATGAATGCCAACTCACACCAACCTTAGAACATGCATAAAATGTGTACAAGTATAGTATGAGTACAAACCATAGAACCTAGTAAGTATCAAGTCTAGCCTCGAAGAAGCAGTGGCGAGGGGTCAACACCAACACTCATTAACAATCAAATAATCAAATGAAAAAATAGATCAACATGAAACTAGGCATTATATCATCAAACATGTATAAAAGCTCAAAACACGGTTCATACGAAATTTACGCATGCTTTCATAAATAACAGCGATCAAATAAGATATCAGCATCCTAATCTCGAATAAGACATGATACACATCAACAATACTTACATCAATTCATTGCATGAGTCTAAGTAAACATACATGTGTATGCTCAGGATCCCTTTCTCAACAAATCACAACATAAATCCATGTGCCTGATACATGCTACATGTCCAAAAATCACCAAGAGAATTACGGGCGCCTACACTCACAAGGCCCAAGGTAGCATGGGTAATCACCTAATTTCGGAGGGATAGATCCATATACAAGAGTATATCATTTTATAATAATGATCATTAACCAAATAATCAATATCAATATCCGCTTAAGTAATCTGAGTGCCAAAATTCTCAACTTTCCTCAATAACTACAATCAGCTCAATTATCATAAGAGGTGTAACCAAAATGTGCAATAAAGTATGATATTATCCATCAAGTTTAGTAGTAGAAATATAATAAAGTTGGTATTTAAAAACGCTTTCCAAACAAAATATAGCACACAACATTAGATGCTTCAAATCTTTTACAATCATGATATAAGTCAAATAACAATCAGGTAAAGAAAGAGCCACCACATGAGTCTAATCTATCAATGCACAATCACAATGTCATATATATGAACTCTCACTGCTCAACTCTATACACCCAATATTGACAGGGTGTTCAAATAAATACCAATATGAGTAACATACGCTTTCAGGGTAAAAGTAACATCACTAATCACCAGACTCCGCAGGGATGGTAACAAATCCAAGCGTTGTTGCAGTGTGCAATGCGATCCAAAAATAATAATAGTTATAACATAGTTGCATGCAACCCGATTCAAAAATATTCCCATGGCGACCTCCCACCCGGTCCATACTTAATACCCATGGCGGCATGCCACCCGATCCACACATGGTACATGTGGCGGTGTGCCACCCTATCCATACAACATCATCAATAGCCAATATCCGCTTGTAATATATTTGGTGCCAAAATTCTCATATTTTTACAATATTCAACTTTCAAACTCATGGATATATGTATGAGACAATATTATTAAAAGCACTGGATTAGTAATAGAAATATGGATAAAGTACACAAGGATAAAAATATGGCTAAAACTAATCATATAATTTGATTCATCTGAACAAAGCAATGAGCAGTTTCATCATTCAAAAGTTTAATCATAATATTTAACATGAACGAAATAAATGATTTAATTATCAAGTCATGATTTAATAAGACAAGTATATGACTAGGGTTTGATAAAGCAGCTCAAGGTGGCAAAACAACCATTTATGTCGAAATCACAAGTCATAACCTAGGGATGCTTCTAAGACACAATTACAAGTCATTACGTAGTCATAGAATCAGTAAAACATGAATGAGAATTTCATATAGTCAAAACAAGGCATAATTTTAAGCTAAACATTTACCGGACATGGCCAACCTAGCTACGCATATACAATCATCACCTCGCATATATGTGGCTCCTAAATCGAGCAACAAGTAGCAAATAGATCACTTATGAGGAGAATTCCCTCTTACCAAGGATAGACAAGAGACATAGCTCCACTCGGTAGTCGTTGACCTTCCAAAATAGCCTTCCCTTTCAAATCAACCTCCAAATGAGTTAAATCTAGTCAAATACAACTCAATAACGTCAAATAAAGCTACAAGAATCAATTCCAAACAATAAGGCATCAATCATATCACCAAAATTCAACCCGCACCCATATGGTCAAAACTCGAGTCAAGGGGTATATTCTGACTGCCCATAACCCCACGAGTCCAAATATGTAATTACATTCTAAAACTGATTTCAATTCGACTCCCAAAACTTCAATTTCCACTTTCTTAAGTTGTAGGAAAGCCCCCCAAATTTTTCTCAAAATTCCATGTTTTAGGTGTTAGTAATCCATGTTGTAATACCAAAAATGATTAGAAATAGCTCACCCTAAATTCTTGTATGCAAATCTCCTTAAAAAATTGGCCCCCTCCAAGTCTAGGGTTCAAAATATGAGAGAATAGGCTAAAATTCCAAAATATAACACTTAAGTATATTTCCTAGCAATCACTTTTCAAACACGATGACTACCTTTCCTTCGCGAAGCACAAATAGTCACAGTCTCAAAATAACCCTTCGCAAAAGTGAAGGTCCTCCCACGAATGCGAAGCACCAGCATGCCGAGTGTAACAACTTGACCGGTCATTTTGAGCTTTAGCATTTTTGTTCGCCGGTTTGAGATATTGAGTAGATTCATATGGTGCATTATGACTTTCGGGTATGGTTGGTTTCGATGTTCGAGAGATTTAGGATTGTTATGGAAGAATGATTCTCAATTTGAAGCTTAGTTGGAGGAGTTGACCAATGTTTAATTTTTCAGTAAATGACCTTGAAATAGTAATTTGATGGTTTCAACAGGTTTGTATAGTGATTTGAGACTTGGGCATATGTTCAAATTTTAATTTTGATGTTCCTAGAAGGTGTTAGATCTACTTGTCGAAAGTAGGCTATTTGAAGGATTGGAGAGTTCATAAGTTTGACCAGGAGTTGACTTTGGTGTCGTCGGGCTCAGTTGGTATTCCTGACTTTGGATAGGTTCATTTGGTTGATTGGAACTTATGTGCAAAGTTTGGTTGTGATCCTTAAGTGCGATTCAGATGCATTCGCGAAGTTTGTATGTTTGAAACTTAGGAGAAGGGGTTTGATACTTAATTCTTGGTTTTGATTATTAGTGGTGTTTCGAGCATTTTTACAAGTTTTCATAGAGCATATATACTTGTTAGGTTGATTGTGCGAGGCCCCTTGGACCTTTTTGAGCTTCTGATAGTTGAACACAGGGTTGTGAAACACGATGGCAGAGGTATGAGCCGCGTTCGCGAAGAGCAAAGTGCACTCTTGGGCTTGTGAATTGCCATCGTGGATGGAGGGATCACGATCGTCTAGAAGGAAATTTCTACTGTTAGTTGCCCGATTGAGGAGCTTATGTCTGTAATATGGTACCAACAATGTGTGTTCGTTCGTGATTTTTTTGGGACAATGGAATCAGTGTATGGTACTGCTACATTGATTGGTACTACAGGAATGGAATTATTGCACAAATGCTTCACTCAAATAAAATGAGAATTGGATGTGAATATGCTGCCAGTTCTACACAAATCTATGCAGTGAAGAAGTCTCGCACCTTAATGAGGAGTTGCATTCCTTGGATTATATGGACTCGCAAGTACATTGGCTTTTCATGGCTAGTTTTTATTCATCATCTTTGTTACTACTTTAGTAGGTCAATTACATTCATTCATAGGATAAAATATGCTACTAATTTTGAGCATCACTTGCCCAAAATTGGTAATAGGTATTATGTATTTTACAAAGTTTATTACCTTTCATTTTGTAAGACCTCGTGATACAATGTTTTTTTTCTATATGTATAAAAACTAGCCCTAGGCACACCGCCTAGTGGATTTGCTTAAAAAAAGAGCTTATGTCTTGCAATCTTTGAAGAATTTAGGGATAATCCAAAAATAAAAGTTTTATCCCTTTGAGTCTAGTGTTAAACATATTAAACTATTTCTCATTTGAAACTTTGTATAGAGAGATATGGCCATCATAAAAAAGGATATCTATGCAAAAGATAGAAAGAATTTGTACATCGCGATCGCGAAGCTTCTTGGTCTTGATCGTGATGAAGAAAATGATGATGGACTTTTTACATCACTCCATTAACATCAACTGAAGATCCAACAATATGTTCCTACTCTAAGACACATAACATCCAAAACGATAATCAAGCATTCCTATTCCTCTTCATTCCAAGCAAACACCTTCCCGTCATATTCATACTTCCTAAGTATAGAACCACCATCTCAAACAAAATACACAAACTTAGCCTTCTATCTAGACGAACCACTCAATCTCTTCTGCTCATACTCGACCTGCTTGACAAATCTACTGCTGCAACATATCCAGTAATGCCCCATCATCTGCTACCAATAATGTCTCCCCACATCACGATCCATCTCTATAGCACCCAAACAATTAGGATTCCTTCAACTCTAAGCCTTCTCCAGAATCATCTCTCTTGAACCATCAACACTGGAAACACCGCTTCGACTCTAAAATCGCCACATACCGCCATCTCTGACAACTGCTTCTTAGGTACCATATCACAGCACCGAGCCCTGAAGAAAACTAATGAAGACCATGACACCGACGAGCATGTATGCGTTCAAACAAGGACGACATCACCACAACACAAACAAGAATTCCACCAAGTTCAAAATATCCGATCTCGCTACCCCGGTCAACTAAAGACTGAACATCCATAGTCCAGTCGCCTTTCCTCCGCTGGGATTGAATGCCGAACCTCTAAACCATGAACCGAATAATCCTTCTCTCGAGTCATTCACTGCCTTGACATATAGTTAAGCACCCTACAATTTACACCAGCACTGTGTGATAACAACTCTTGAACATCACAATACACTATGCATAGCCTCGAACTGTAGTACAAAATAAGGTCAACATAAATATTGTTATGAAATAGGCTATCTATTAAGTAGTGGGGTATAAGTGTCATGCCCCTTTTTCTCTAAAAAGTGGGTTTCGACATGTGACAACTCTTTAAATTGGGTATTAAAAGAGAAGAATTTCCACCTAATGATTTTGGAGGTGCGTTAGGGCACCTATTTGCAAATAACTTCGATTTGACTTGTCTATGTCACCAAAGACCGGGTAAGAGCTCAGATTGCCTTGAAGAGAAGGTGTTAGGTATTTTCGAGGTCCACAATTGTGGGTCCTAATCAAAATTCACGCTATGTGGGATTATTGGATTATAATTGTCCTTTGTGATCATGTAAGTGAAGGAAGACATGAAATTTAAAAGTTCTATTACAATGTAAACAAGTGTAAAGAGAGAGGCATATGGAATTAAACTACATATATAAATGATCAATACAAATCTTTAGAGGTTACAAGATACAACCTAACTAGTCTAAGTTCAAAGAAACAAGGAACAAAAAATAAACATATAAAAGGGGGAGGGGGTCCTAAGATTTTAGCCTAAAGGATCACCCCGTACAACATAAATAATACTTCACAACTCCCTTTGGGTAGGGAGTTGCTCATATTATTCAGCGGGCACATACTATCATCTTCTTCCACCAAATTACTATGTTAAAGTTGTTTAACTAAAACGCTCTAATTCAATTCTACATCTTATCCTATGCGTGCACTACCCGTCCCATGCCTATGATCCAAGAGGCTTTGTACCTACAATTTGAGTGGCTCTAGACTTTACTTAGGGTTATGAAAGATGATAAAACTAGGTGCACATTCAAAACATATATGACTACACATAAAGACAATGAATGGCTCAAGTCAGCCTCCACACATAAGCAACAAAAGCACGCGAAAGATTTAGCATTAGGCAGTAGACAGTTTCAGAATTAAGGCGTACTAGAGTAGTAAAATTTTATAGACATGGCTTCTATGTGATTCTAGTTTTAAGCATCCTACATATAGGGATGCCACTTCACACTATCGAATTTGCAGTTCACAGGTATTGTAAAACCTATAGACATGATCTATAAGTTGTTTGCGCAATGAGGCAGTAAAACCATTTGAAAGCTCAGAATTACGAGTATGGATTTTATACGCATGCTTTTTAAGCGAGTAGCAGTACCCTATAGGCAGGTTCTCTAATAGTTGGTATTTAAACATAGATTCATCATGCATATCCCTATAGACATGATATCTAGGCGGGAAGTGTAATAAGAGCAATAGAAGGAGCCGGTTGATTAATTAGATAAAGCCCTATAGACATGGTATCTAGATGAGCATTAGAAAATGCATGTATTATTTCATCCTATAGGCATGCTATCTAGTAATCATATTGGAATTATACAACTAAGCAAGTAGTTATTCGATTCTTATAGTCATGATGTCTAATATCGCATAGAAGTAGACATAGAAGTAGGTAAAGCAATTAGTCCAACCAACATGCTTTTTGATAGTGTATGGGTGTTAGATAAGTTAAATGAAGTGTGTGATTTCCTACAGATATGATTTCTATTAGTGTGCAAAATTAAACCACGTCAAACAAATAGCAAGCAAAGTAAATAAATCCAATGGATAAGTTTTCTACCCATTTAGGAGGAAATCAAAGTATACTCGCTTCCCCCATTTCACTAACTCCCCAAATGCTTATTTATAAATTATTACAAGCCTAGAAAATGAGTAGAAGTACAAATATTACACAAGGAATAACTGCATGCCCAACTTAAAATAACCCAGTACTGCCTGGGCCTTCAACATGCTCTCTTTCACACGATTAGCAGTCCCAGATACAAACACATCTCAAACAGGAGAGTATGTTCATCCGCACAGCTCAAGGCCATACATGAACTCATACGAAGCTCAAAAATTATAGATTGACCACTTAACCAAATAAGTTAATGGACCAACACATGAAAAATCAACTGAACAGCCCTAAAGCTATACCTCATAGAGACAGGATTGTGTGACATTCAGCAGGATTCATAAACATATTAGCATTTAAGAAGCATGGGTGAAAGGATTTATTAAGAAAAGAACAAGAGACTAGGAGAATCAATAGGCTTAATTCAACATGGAAAATTTAACATGGCAAACTAACAACATAGGTTAAATCATTAAGAGGGTGATAGCATACCAAAGATAGACATAACATTAAGATAGTTGAGGAGACATGCCACATAGAGTCAATAGGGTAAGCATACCAAACACATACAAGATGAACATATTAGGCTTTCCAGAGTGATTCTAGGGTAGAGCAAGGTTCATAATTAGTCCAAAAGGGATTTTAAAGCTATGAATCTAAGTCAGGAAGGTCTGATAGAGTCATAGTCAGAGGATGACAATTACACATAGTAAACAAGCAGATATGCATGATCTATAGCAGTCAATAAGAATCTCAATCATGTTGAGTATAACAAAAAGGTTCCCACGTTCAAAGATATTATAGTAGGAAGACATGTCAACTTAAGGTCAAGTAGAGCAGACAATTTTCTGAACTTAAGCCAGTCAACCATGCATAATACATAAAGCTAAGTGTCTTGTGATTCAACTAGATACTGCAATACTAAATAGTGTAGGATTTTCCAAACACCACATTACAGTTCTTAACGCCACATGTTTGGTTAAAACATTACGACAACAATGGAGCTCATGTAAGCAGGTAAAAAGTAGAGCCCACATAAAGGATTTATCAGGAGAAGTTTGTTAAAGCAGGTGTTGGGTAGGAGATGATTCCGTAAGAATTTCAGAGCGAGAATACAAGACAAGGCATGAAAAAAATGTCACAATAAACAATAAGAGATCAGAAAAACAGAGCAGACTTACAGATATACAAATCATTCAAGCTAAACCTAATGAGCATATATTGAAGTTTAAAAATCTAGGCAGGTTGTGACACTCGGAGATTCAAAACTGCAAGATAGCTTCAAAGTAAACTTGCAAATGGAAAAAAACACAATATCGAAGTCATATTGGTTCACAAAATTTAAACAACATGGATATGCGAGCACTGAACACAAGCAAAAGAAGATAGAATTGCAAGAGTCAAGATACTCACGAGATTGCAAATTCAACAAACAAAATAGAAAATAAGACTAAGTGCTAGCAAAAACTTGTATATCAGCAGCAAAGAGAACCACCAAAACCCCAAATCCTAGTGCGGCAAAGTTTACAGGAGCTTCAAATGAGTCCTGAGCAGTGCTTGCACTAGGGAGGTCAATAAAGAGGATTCTAGTGGCCTTGGCTTTCAGCTGGCCACAATCAAGAGTGTAGAATAGTATAGAAAGTGCAAGAGTAAGAGAATAATAGTAGTAGTAACAATAATTTTAGTAGTAGGATTTGAGTTTTAAAGGGGAAACGGGAAGGAGGGTTATATAGTAGTAAAAAATCAACAAACAAATAAGGAAATACAGTCAATCAAACATATACAAGGAAAGAAGAACATGCAAAATCAATCTAAAATTGGATTAGGAGAAGAAACCAGGTAAACCCTAGTTTGACAAGGGTCAGAAATCAGTCGTAGATCTTGGTGAGTCAAACCTTTATAGCCTTGCCATGGATGACACAGATGAAATATCATCCAAATCTCGAAGGGTGAAGCCAATTTCCCTTGATTCGGAGACTGGTACTTACCAAATACAGGGCAAGTACTAAGTAACACCACAGTCTTGTAAGTAACAACGAGGTAACACGTAAAAGGTAAGTAAACCATAGAAGGAATCCATGATTCGATCAGATTCAGAGAAGATTGGGGGAGGCAGCTAGGGTTTCTGAAGAAGGGAGAGGGAGAGTGTTTAGGGGAGGCTGTCTTGGAGGAATGGGTGTTAGGGTTTGGGGTAAGGTTAATTAGAAGAGGGGAGATGGGCTGTTGATCTCTAAGATCAATGGGAGATGAAAGGAAGAGCTGGGCAGGTCAATGAAGGCTGTCTTCTCGCCGTGTTCTTCTTCCATCCAAATCTGGTGATATCCTAGGAAGCAATCCACAATGTATTAGAGTTCATGCTTGGGGGAGTTAACGATCAATATGTGTATTATGGGCAATAGGAAATCACTCATAGGACTTGCTCTGTTCATATCTAGATATTCAACGCACACTCTGATTTTCCCATCCTTTTTTGGAACCGGTACAATGTTGGCTAGCCAGATTGGGTACTCGACCACTCGAAGGACCTTGGCTTTGATTTTCTTGGTAACCTCTTCCTTTATCTTCAGACTCATATCTGGCTTGAATTTCCTGAGCTTCTATTTTACTAGCGGACACATGGGGTTGGTAGGTAGCTTGACAGCCACTATGGATGTGCTTAACCCACTCATGTCATCATATGACCATGTGAAAATATCCTCATATTCTTTTAGAAATCTGATGTACTCTTCCTTCTCGGATGGCAATAGATGAATGCTAATGTGAGTTTCTTTGACTTTTTTAGAATTCCCTAAGTTAACTGCCTCAGTTTCATCCAAATTAGACTTTGGTTTGTCCTCAAAATTCTCTACCTCTTTGACAATTTCATCAGGTATTATATCATCTTCCAAGTCTTCTTAATCACTTTCGTTATGTTGCGTTGTCTTATTATATGTTACAGTCGTAGGTTCATTTAGATATGTAATATTTATGCTGAAAAAGAATGTAGAAAAGTAATAATAAATAAACAAAAAGCAATAATACAAAATTTAAAACTATCAACAAGTACGACCCGATGTCTCGAGTAATTATTTCATAAAAAAATACTGAAAATGTCTTAAATGCTCAAAAAAGAAATTTAAAAATAAATCATGCTAATTCTACCAAGGCTACCCAGGTACTCGGTGAGTCCGGGATAGTGCAACAATCCAGTTCCTGAGAACAGCTCCTTCTCCCACTGTACGAATGGTAAGGTCTTCCTCCTTCTCCTCTATGATTTTCACTTTAGTCCATATCTTCCTCTCCCAGAAATAGCTTCCTCATACCGGCCAAGTCCTCGTCTTCCTCGGATCCCCAAATCACATCAGTTTGGGGGAAGGCCTAGTGAAACAGTAGTATGGGTTGTTCCAATGGATAATAAGAGTCATGCCACATCGGTATCCAATCCTGATATTCTTGCACTGTATATGCATACCCGAGACCGAGGGTTGTGCCATGATATTGTGGTCGTATTGGTTCCGTGAATCCTGAAGTTTTGACCAAGACCCTTGCCCCATTCATACACCAACCACATCATTATGATCTCTATTTTGTTGCTCCACCATCGACCCTTCTTAATTGCATTTACTCTCTCAATGTTGTGGTATATTTCTACTCCCAATTTCCTCATGTTCTCGATAGCTGACACAGTCTGGTTGGTGTAGATAGGGTTACTTCCATCTCCATGAATAATCACCTCTTGATGATTCCACACGAACTTCATATCCTAGTGCAGGGTAGAAGCGACTGCCCCAGCTACGTGTATCCATGGTCGTCTCATTAACAAGTTCTAGGTGGCAGATATATCTAGCACCTGGAATTCCACGTCGAACCAGGTCGGGCCCATATGTAGATCAAGGTTAATTTCTTTGATAGTGGCTCTTTGAGACCACCAAACGCCTTTACATTCATGCTTACCATCAGTATCTCATGCAAGCCTATACTTAGTCTTTTCAAATTAGTCGGTGGGCATATGTTTAGACTTGAACCCACGTCTATCAGAACCTTGACAGTGAACTTGCACAGTGATGTGCAATGCGTGGTTGTGACTCAACCCCTCTAGAGGTAGATCATCTTCGTGGAAGGTAATCGTGTGGCTTTCTAGTATCTGTCCTACCATATTAGCCATATCCCCACTAGTGATACCGGTAGGCACATAAGCTTCACTTAATACCTTCATGGAGGCATTCTTGTGCGCATCTAAGTTTTGTATTGGCTATAAGATGGATATCTGGGTGGGAGTCTTGTTCAGGTGATCAACAACGGAGTATTCCCTCGTATATACCTTCCTCCAAATATCATCACTGCTTGTCTCCACAACAGGTGGCCTAGATGTGGTCTGTCTTCTTGTTCCTCCATGATTCTCGGGTGTGTAAACTCTGCCAGTTCTGGTCATTCGTTGTGTAGCACTTGTATCTTGGATTTTACTTTTCTTCTTGCTTCCTCCACATAATCCCACGGGACATCATTAGATGTATAAGATAGTGTTAGAGCTACCATCATTGTGAAGGGAATAGCTACCTTGACCTCAAATGGTGCTTGGGTTTGCACCACAATCAGTGAGAGGGTGACATGAGATATTTGGGAGCGTCCCCCTCTCGAATAAGTCCAATAGATCCCTCTTGATCCTATTCTTCATCAGTTTCAATCATATTCACTCCCCTATGATCAGGATGGCGTTATTGCGGACATTTGGCACATACTCCTTTGCTTGTATAACTTTAGTGTCAATCAACATTTGGATCTTGTCCTTCAACATGTGGCATTCCTCAATAGTATGACACTCCATGCTTGAACGGTAGGCACAAGTGTTGCTGGGATTAACCCACTAGGAAGGGTTTTCAACAACAACAACAAGAATGGGAGTGACTTAACCAACGACCTTTAGTCTTTCATACAGTTGGGCTATGGGTTTAGCGATAGGGGTGTATTGTCTGGGAGCTTTGCAGTCAAATTTTGGTCGTGGCTGTGAGCATGTGATTTTACTCGCCGTATCGTCCTATAAAAATCCCATTAAATCAATTGATTTTATGAATATTGGTTGATTTTTCACTAATTAATTGTGAATTATCTGCATTGTTTGCATATCCATAATTCATTTTTAAAAGTCATTGAAAATTTTGCATTATGAAGTTATTAGTTATAATTAATTAAATAATAGACAAATGACGAGTATTTAACGCAATGTAGTTCTTAATAACCAATTACTACAAAAAAAATTAATCATCTTTTATTCGATAAAACATGGTTTGAATTAGGAATATAGAATTGGTCGTGTTATTCTTGATTAATCTGTAAATAAATAAGGTTTAAGTTAATTACTACATTCCTTGGATTAAATTAGATTTGAATTTAACTAATTTAATTGATTTTAGTTTAAAATCGGACCTGGGCCCAAACTACCCAGGCCCAAATCCCTTCTCTATACACAATGCCCTCCAGCCCAAACCCCTTAACCCGACCTGTCCCCCGTAACAACCAAACGACAATGTTTTGCCCCATCAAGCCCCAGTCGTTGGATCATTTCGATCCAACGGTTCCGAAATCCACACCCCTAAACTATATATATGTCCAAACCACACCCCACCCCTCATTTCACCAAATCCTAACCCCCTCTCCGTCCGTCTCTCTCTCTCTCTCTCCTCTCTCTAAAAACCCTAGCCGCCCCTGAAACCCCACCGTTGTCCGACCACCATAACAACTCCGATCAACCCCAAATATCTACCCTACAACCCCCATCACCTCCCAAACCACCTCCTATTTTTGGTTTTGTCAAAAAACCATCCCAAAAACCCCAATCTCGGATCTGAGATTCCAGAACTCTAAGTCTCCCATGCGCACTGGTTCAAGGGCCTTCAACGGCTCGAACCTGCATGAGTCAGTTTCTCTTGACAAGAGCAATTGATTCATGTGGGTTTGACCCGTTTTCAAACCCACCGAAGTTCGGCCAAACTCCGGCAAAATGGTGTTATCTGACTGGTACCCCTCCCCCTTTTGTTTCTTTTAATCACTCGCCTAGTAAGATAAATCGCCTAGGCTAGTACTAAATCACTTCTACCAATCTATGTCTTCTGTTTGGACTAATTGTTTAGATTTTTTT
>ML418510.1:3991-15652 GCA_005239525.1 Nicotiana knightiana | reverse complement strand
TCATTTCACCAAATCCTAACCCCCTCTCCGTCCGTCTCTCTCTCTCTCCTCTCTCTAAAAACCCTAGCCGCCCCTGAAACCCCACCGCCGTCCGGCCACCATAACAACTCCGATCAACCCCAAATCTCTACCCTACAACCCCCATCACCTCCCAAACCACCTCCTGTTTTTGGTTTTGTCAAAAAACCATCCCAAAAACCCCAATCTCGGATCTGAGATTCCAGAACTCTAAGTCTCCCATGCGCACTGGTTCAAGGGCCTTCAACGGCTCGAACCTGCATGAGTCAGTTTCTCTTGACAAGAGCAATTGATTCATGTGGGTTTGACCCGTTTTCAAACCCACCGAAGTTCGGCCAAACTCCGGCAAAATGGTGTTATCTGACTGGTACCCCTCCCCCTTTTGTTTCTTTTAATCACTCGCCTAGTAAGATAAATCGCCTAGGCTAGTACTAAATCTCTTCTACCAATCTATGTCTTCTGTTTGGACTAATTGTTTAGATTTTTTTTAGGTTTTCTGTTTATTCTCCTAAATGATATTAGTCACAAGATACTCGTTTAACTGGGTTTAGTTTTAGNGATCTGTGTAGATCTGTTGTTTCCCCCCCCACCTGTGTATATCTTCTCCTTGTCGTTGCAATTTAAGCATGTTTCATGACTTTTTCCCTGTTAATCATACCTCCTGAATTGAGCTCCATCATTGACTGCATATACGATTTTTCTGTTTGATTCATATTGTTTTCAATTGACGTAGTACGTAACACATTATGCAATTCCGAACTATTTTTGCAACCATGATTAATCAGTCTTAGATTGTCCTGTTAGTCACTATTGATTTACTAAAGATTGTACTTATTTGATTCATGCTTAAGTTTGTGTTAGACTGCCTTCACTGTCGCTCTTTCCCACATTCGGTTGATTGCTTACTCTAGTTTAGTGTAATCTAGGAGTATACCATCCACCCTGACTAAGAAATTAAATAATAATCTAATTAGACAATCATACACAACTAATTGAGTATACATGTGAACTAAGTAACAGTATAATTGATCTAAGTCTAAGAAGTTTAAGGTAATTGATTAATCTGAAATTAATCAACCCTTGATAGGACAACAAAGTTTAGCTACAATTAATTAAATTAGAATAGAGTTANCTAAGAGTTCATAGATAAGCCTAACTACAACTAATGAAATTGTTTAAACCAATTAGCTCAATTGACAACTGATTGAAATTCAAAATGGGAGTCAATTTGAGCTTAAACTGATTAAACAATTAGGCAATAAGCCACACTCAACTAGTAGGCTTGATACTTTAGTTGAGCTGAGTCCTAGATAACTAGTTTAAGATCAATTAAATAAGTTTAAAAATAATTGTTTCACTCACACTCACATTTAAATTAACTTAGGTTGCTTCTTAAAGTATGTAACTGAAAATAAAATCTGCTTAAAACAAGTAGCTTGAGGGTAATGAACTAAGGAAGATTCATTTAGTTTAGTTAAATTGACCTAAGTTTAAGGGAACTGGTTTGACTAACCTCCTTTAAGTTTAATTAAATTGTTGATTTAATGACTTAAACATAGTAAATAGTATGAAAGCCAACTTTAGGCATTTAATCAACTAATCTTCATTTAATTGACTCAACCTTAGTTAAAAACAATTAGTTAGAACCTCCTAAATTAGATAAATATCAGGAAATCAGATACTTTAGGGATAGAAAGGGAATTTCAAGGGGTGGGAATGTTCTGGAAGATACAGCTGTCCCAAAAGGATAGGGTTGACAGCTGTACCTGTACCCTTTTCAGCTCATTTAGGATAGGGAATATGCTAAGCATGTCCCATCCCAATTGTCTCTATATATAGACACACTTTTTACCACAAGTGAGATTTTTTTTAGATTCTTCTCTGAATCCCTTGGGCTGAAAATTACAACTTTGACTACTAAAAACTTAGAAAACAGAAGTGAAAAGGATTTTACAGTAGGAGTGGGAAACAATCTGAGCTTAGGATTGTCTTGTAGCTGTGATTTTCTTTCCAAAAAGACTTGGTTTTTGGTTGTTGTCTTATTTCAATCATTTGGATATTCAAAAATCATCTTCCCCTGGGTTTTCTCTACTTTGGGTTTGCTGTTTGTTGCTGCTGGCTTTCTCTGCTTTTCTGCTGGCCCCCATTGCTTGACCTTTACTTGGTCAAGTTTTTCTGTTGTTATCTTATTCTAAAGGTATGTAAAACTGACTTCTCTCTTTATGAAGTATGAAAATATGAAATCTGTTTGTCTTTCCTCTATGAATCTGTATTGTTATTTGTTTAGACCTATTTCTGTATAAACTTATATGCATGTATAGAGAGTAATACATTATGTTTGTTCAGTTTCTAATCTCTGAATGTTACATAAATCTGTTTCAACTTAAAACTGCCTGTTATATAACTGTGCAATCAATGTATTGTGTTAGAAAATAGCATCAAAGGGTAATGAACTTAACCTCTGATGGTTTAGTTCATCCTACAAAGATGCTAAAATACTGGTTTATTCCAGGTTTTAGATATCTAGATACTGTTATGAAACAGCACTAGGGTAGATGAATTTGACCCTCTATAATGGTCAAATTCACCCCATATCAGGTGCTTAAACAATGGTTTAGTTGCTGAAAGTCACCCTCTTAAGGGTATAAAATAAGTGATCGAAAAAGGCTTTTGGAATAAGGGAATCTGGACTCTTTAAATGGACAGATTCATTCTCTAAAATGCCTAAATAATCANTTTGGAATAGGGAATCTGGACTCTTTAAATGTCCAGATTCATTCTCTAAAATGCCTAAATAATCAAAGTCCCTGTATAGTTTAGAATCATATTAGCATCAGCACTAGGGTAGATGAATTTGATTTGTTGATAGTCAAATTCACCCCATGTTAAATGCTTAAACAGTAGGCTATCACCCTTAAAGGTACGAAGTGAACAATCGATAAAGGCTGTAGAACATTGAATCTGAACCCTTCAAGTGGTCAGGTTCATACTCTAAAAATGCCTAAAATTAAAACTATGGCACAATTATGAGTTGAATAAGACCTTCATAGAGATGAATCTGACCCCTCTTTTTTTGTGGTCAGAATTCAACTTATAAGAGGCCAGAACCTGTTTCTGATAAAAATAGTGTAAAAAAAAAAAACCTCCACAGTTCTGTTTTTTTTAGCTTAGTGTAAGCATCATCCGACTTAAACTCGACTTTCTATCATAGTCTTGTTTAGTCCAATGGGTGCATAACACACTCATCTAATTGAGGTGTTTCTACAGATTCCAAATGAAAGCTCGAACGTATGGCTTTGAAAGCATTCAAGACAGATAATTTGGTTATACTGATCATTTTTAAATTTTCTTGCCTTTCAAAATACATGTTGACAGTAGCAGTCAAAGTTGTAATTAATGATATTCGTTTTCAGAATCATTGTAATTAAAGACTGGACTGTATATATTTAAATTCTATATTGTTCGTGTTTGTTTTTTTTTTAATGAAAAGTAGGTCGTTTTATTAGTAAATTCGAAAGGCAGCATGATGACAGTAGATAAAAATGGAGTGTATGTTCAAAATTAGCATGCATAGGATTTTACAAACACTTATTGATTTGGAAACAACTATTTCTGATTTTAGTTGCCTTCAATATAATTCAGAATTATTTAATTGCTCTCAATTCATTCCGCATCTTATATAATTTCTGAAATCAATGTATGCATATTTTTTACAAATGAATTTCGATTATAGTAACCTATGTCTTAAACAACCAAGTATGAACTGATAAAGCTTTTCACGCTATATCCTTCCTTAAAAAGAAACCCCAAAGCAGTTCTAGATTATAAATTCGAAGGCATTTAGAATTTAGCATAATCTTGGTTTTAAGACTAATCTGCCTAAAACTTTAAATTTCATTCCTTTTAATAACTTGTGCCCTTAAATACCTCGCGATTTACTTGTACCTAATCTAGTGAGTCCTCGATACATATGAGTATGATTTCCCAAACAATGTCCCTCTGATAACTGGAAAACAACATTAAATGTGAAAATTTTCTCCTAATTACCATTCAGAGTACAATGTCTCTGTTTCTACCTGTATCTAATAGTGTTTAGTTCAAATTATACAAATCCCTTTTGTTCAATAGCCGAAGTAGGATTAGCCAAAAGATTTGAAATAATTTAGGGCTAAATGTAGCCATAGCCTAGAATATGTTGTCCTTTAGGCTAATTAATATCATTTTAGGCAATCCTCTATGTAGAATGATACCTTTAGTTTTTTTTTTTTTGGAAAAATTTGGTAAAGAATCAAATATTATTCCAAAATCACCATAACCTACACGCGGGCGCGACAACTCATGTCCCCATCTTCAACTTCAAACTATAATAAAAATCACATGTTATAATTGCGGGTGCATTTCATGTGGAGTAGTTATAATATGTCCCAAAAACAAATAAGTGCACGACATCGTGACTTATTTCAAGATAAATCCATAATACTAAAGCGGTTAAAAAAATTAAACTGTTAAATACAATAGGAAAAAATATGTAAATCATCATATAACTAGGCCAAATATTAATATTTAAGCGACCGTGCTAGAACCACGGAACTCGGGAATGCCTAACAGCTTCTCCCGGGTTAACAGAATTCCTTACTCGGATTTCTGGTGCGCAGAGAAATCAAAACAGAGTCTAAATTTCCTCGATTTGGGATTTCAATAAGCGGTGTCCCGGAACATCGTCAAAAATTCGGGTGGCGACTCTAAAATTAATAAATAATTCCAGAATCAAATAATGTCACTTAAAGTGGAAAAAGTCCCTTATCCCACCTTACGGGGGTGAAAAAGAAGGTGTGACAGCTCTGGCGACACTGCTGGGGACAGAAGACCCAGAACTTCTGGTTCAAGGTTTAAGAATTTGAGCTTAGAATAAACTGTTTTATTTGGCTTTATTATCTGATTTTTACATGTTTAAACCCAATGTGCTAAATGCTGCTTTTATCGCTTTGATATTATCTGAACTGTATATAAAATGTGCCGAAACCCTCTTCTCTCTGAGTCTTCTAAATCATCTGGGAAGTGTGCACTTCGTGTGACTTCTTTTCTGTTAGAGTCATATCCAAATTTTAGAACGAGGTTCGGATAAGTTGCAAAGCCGGCGAAGCTTCTGTATTCCCGGTACGCTGCCCCAACCTCGGCTCGAGCTGTCCGCTCGGGTAAGCCTCGTCTAGAACATAACCCAAGATTTAAACCTAGAATAACAAAAACTCATGCCGAATCCCTAGTAGGAACACTTATTTGCATCATGTGCATTTGACTTAGGGGACTCAACACAGGGGTTGGGTCCGTCTAGGACAGGTGTACCCGAAATAAAAGACTACCCTGATGCATTTTACTTGCTACGTATGCATTTATTTGTCACAACTTGTGTATTGACCGGCTAAACAAAAAATGAAGAGCAGAAAAACCAAGAGTGACGTAGAATAGAGAATATACCCTAGTTTGGAAAATCCTCGTGTTTATCCTGAAACGCTGCCAAAATTTCTAAAAATAAATAAATAAATAAATAAATAAAATATACAAAACAAAATGAGTCGGTATACATTTTTAGTTAACCAAGATTTTTCCCGAACTACGCTTTGTTTGATTCTCACTGGTGTGAGATACGTAGGCAACCCTCATCGGGTCCAACTCCATTTTTTCAAAATAAAACAAATATAGCCTTAAATAAAATTGGGCGACGCCATTATAACCTAGTCGCCCAAGTAGCGCGCCGAAAGGCCATTTGGCTAGAATGGCCACCTGTGTTTTTAAATTTCAACCCAATTCGCGAACACCGCTTTAAAAGACCGTATTCGCAAAGGTGGTCCATTTTTTGTAAGCCTTTTGCCCAAAATGACATTTCCGAAAATTTTTATGTGGTCTTAATAAAAGAACAAATGTGCAGCATGAATACAGTTGAAAACATTCCCTTCAAAGCTGTGGAGGAAATCCATCTGGGACTCCATATGTGGTGGAGCAACTTGGGGGAGACTAGTAGAAAGTCTGTTATAAAAGCTTTAGGGGGACTTACTGGCCTTTTAAAGATCAAGCCGAGGTTGGACATCGTCGAAGCTCGAATACCGTTCTGCGATCCCGCCCACAATATGTTCCACTTTTCGGACTTTGAATTAACACCCACGCTGGAGGAAATAGCGGGGTATGCTGGTCTCAATGACAAACTCAGAAGTCGGTACCCAGTGGCACCCAGGGCGGTGACTCCCCACAAGTTTTTGTATCTGTTGAACATTAGTCGGGATGTCCAAGACCCGCATTTGTCCGAAGGCTTCTGCACTTTCTACTTTCTTTACAGACGTTATGGAGATCCCCAGGGTTACGAGGCTATCAACACTGGTCTGACTCACAAAGATCAAGATAATTGGGAAGCCCGCCGGGGGCTAGCTTTTGTGGTAGCATTCTTGGGCACCTTGATATGCCCAAGAAGCGACGGATGCATAGACATCGGACTTGTGGGAATGGCAGACTTCATGATGAAAAAGTCCAATGGCACACTGATACCGATGGTCTTAGCCGAGATATACCGTGCTCTGGCAATTTGCCAATCTGGGGGAAAATTCTTCGAGGGGTGCAACCTGCTCCTACAAATCTGGCTGATTGAATACCTCTGCCACCGCCCGGGCTACATGAACTATGGTTTAACCGGTTTAGACTGCATTGAGGAACATAGCACTCGGGTAAAAGGCCACCAATTCCCTGAAGGTACGGAAGCCTGGCACTCCTACTTGAGCTCACTAACCACCAACCAAATCGAGTGGACGTTCGGATGGCTCCCTCTCGATGAGGTTATCAATATGTTGGCTGAGGTTTGCTATCTCCTATTAATGGGCCTGCAAAGCATTCAGCCATATGCCCCACACCGGGTCTTACGCCAGTTGGGGAGGCAGCAGGGTATTCCCCATGACGAGGATTTAAGCCGACAAGCCATTGAATTATGCCCAAGAGCTGCATTCCCTGAAAGCAGGGTCCGCCAAATTTGGAATGAGTGCAGGTTTTTAGAACCTCAAACTCGAGTAAGAGACTTATCAAAAGGGGAAGTGGATCCCTCCTACACCTCTTGGTACGGTGTAAGAAGCCGAGAAAATCAAGAGCAAGAACGACCCGCAAAGAGACCCCATGTACAACAATTCACCGAGCAAACTCAAGAGCATTAGGCTTGGTTAGAAAAAGAGAACAGCTACCGAGCCACCATAAGCAAACTGGAGGCCCAGGTCAGGGAAAGCAAGTTCAAAAATACTCTACAAACTGCCTCAATTGAAGGAGACAAAAATAGATTAGCTCAAGAAAATGAAGCCCTCCGGGCCCAGATACAGGAACTGAAAACAACTGCTGAGAACCTAGAGAGAAGAAGGACCGATGAAAGGCTTATCAGCGGTTTGAGGCATAAAATATGTAGTTATGGGAATGAGTTAGACAAAGCCGAAGAAGAACTGGCCGAAGTTCGGGCAAGACTAACAAGGAGTGAAGAAGAAAGAACAGGATTTGTTCAGAAACTAAAAAGGAAATATGACCAGGAAGTCGTGGGCTTGAAAGAAAAATTGGTCACCGTCGAGAACGAGAGGGCCAAACAGGCAAAAGGGTTTAAAACAGAGAGGGAACAGTGCTATGCCATGATGGCTCGGTTAGAAAAAGAGTTGCAACGATGGCAAGAACAGAGTCACAAGGATGCCCAAACTTTAGAAGCAAGATCCCAACAAATCGGGCGCCTACTTCAAGAGAAAGGTATTATCAGACGAAGGGTCCAAGAGATAGCTGACTACATCGTCACCAAATGTCAAGAATGCGAAGATATGACTCGGACCACTTTCTTCTCAGCCATTATGATCTTTGTCCATAAGATAATGGACGACTTTTACCGCCTCCGACAAGACATAGCACGCATGCCCGTGGCAAGGCCGAATGATGCCTCATCGGCCCCTGAAGCAACGGAAGCACTAATGTATTCTTGATATTTTCGAGTCTGTACTTCACTTTTCCAGTCACAATCATATGTCGAGTCCACAATAGTCTTTATATTTTTTCGAAAAAAAAGAAAAAGAAAATGTGTGTCAAGTCTGTTTTGCAAGCTCTGGGTTGTTAACCTTCTGTAATCAAAAGCGTTTATTTAATGAATGGAATTTTTCTCAGAATGAAGCCTTTAGAAAATGATATATGCCTTTTTGGGTTTAGCCACATGAACTACGCAATGGTCTGATTCACGCGGCGCCGTGATACGTAGGCAATCCACATAGGATTCGATCATAACCATAAGAAAAGAAACCAAAAGTAAATAGCAGACGCGATAACCGAGAAAAGAAAAAATAATAACTGAGAGAAAAACAAACCAAGAGATAAGGCCGGGATGAAGTACACGGCTGTGGCAAAGACATATAGAAAAACATCAGGTGCACTGCATACCCCGTACGGGCAATTTGTCTATGTTTTAAAAAACTAACGTTTGTTGGTTCAATCTTAAAGGTATTTTAAGGTGGTTGGTTTTGCGGTAACCTGGCTTCCCATCCTTACTTCACAAGATCGAAGGGAAGCATAGAAATGACTTCTGAAAGTCACCTGCCAATCGTCAACTCCACCGTGGAAGACCTAAACCCCGCCGTTCCAACATCGGAGTCCGCAACAGCGGAAGAAAACAGGGCTCTGCGTTGCCGCATGCTAGAAATGTGGGACGCATGGTCCAATGGTAGGGAACCACCTAATACTATCCCGGGATTCCCAGAGATAATCCCCAGGGCAGGAGGGACGTCCAACAACCCCATAAGCTACCCGGCAACGCCATTTGGATATCGGAGAGTTAACNGCTCCCGATAGAAACTCATTGTCCAATCTTAAAAAGAAACCCTCAGAGAGTTTCAGGGAGTACGCCATCAAATGGCGTGAGCAAGCATCCAGAGTCAAACCTCCGATGGATGAGGTTGAAATGGTGAGCGTTTTTCCACAAGTGCAAGAAGCTGATTTCTTCCAGAATGTGATGTCCGCCATGGGCAAACCATTCGCAGAAGCCATTAAAATTGGAGAAATGGTGGAGAACGGGTTAAAAACTAGTCGTATCCTGAGCCAATATACCATAAGATCAACCTCTCAGGCTATTCAAAGCGGGTCCGGGGTCGCGGCCAACAGAAAAAAGAAAGAAGAAGAGGCCATGATGGTTTCCGATGTCAGGAAACCTCGACAGTACCCACGCCCATTTCCTAAAACCTCCCAGCATTATTACCCTCACCAAGATACAGCTTATGCTTCGCCTCCTTTTCCTTATGCGGTAATGAATGATCAACCACATCCCAGGACGCCACAATAGTACAATCAGAATAGAACTCCACCCCCGAGAAATAACCACTGTCCCCCACCTCCATATAATCAACGCCCGCCTCAAAACGGCTACCCAAATAATGCCTACCCCAGAGAACCGCCAAGGAGATTTAATTTCACTCCCGTCGGAGAACCATATTCCAGTCTCTTCCCAAAATTGGTGCAGATGGGGCTCTTACAACCTGTACCTCCAAACGGGCAGAACGCCCAATCACCCTCATTAAGGCAGGGTACCAGTTGTGCTTATCATTCCGGAGCAGAAGGGCACGACACAGAGGACTGTTGGAATATCAAAAGAGCCGTGGAAAATCTTATAGAACAAAATAAAGTGGTTCTAAGGGACGAGGAAGCTCCCAATGTAACAAATAATCCACTGCCTGCCCACAATCATGGGCCCGTCATTGGCATGATTTGTGAGGACCGGGATTTCGATCCGGCTCTAAAAGCCATCATCTCCATAGCAAATGTATAAAGAAAAACCAAAACAACACCTAATGCAGCCAAAGAGATGAGAAAGAGCAACCCTGTCCCCCAGGTCACATAACTGACTAAGACTGGGATAAACAAGGGACCCTCCAAAGATGCTGTCCTTTACATCCCCAAAGTGCACAGGAAAGAGCAGAGTGTTTTGATCCCTCCCAGAAGGTTGCAATTCAATAGGGCAATAATGAATGACTCAAAAATATATATCTCAAAGCAGACATATGGGCGCGGGGGCCAATAATTTCACCCAGGCTGAATGAGCCCGTTGTTATTAGTCGCGCATTGCGAACCCCCATAAAGAACACTTCTTCCGTCCCATGGAATTACCGCGGGACTGTGGTGACATACAAAGAGAAAGAGATTACCGGGGAAACAGGCGATGTAAACCCTTCAAGGAAATACCTCGACCCGGAAAAGCTAAAAAAAAGAAAGATGAAACGTTTTCCCTCCAAAAGGCCAGTCGGTGCTGGGGAGGCAGATGAATTCTTCAAGAACATGAGGACCTCTGAATACGCAATAATCGAAGATCTCAAGAAATCCCCCGCCCACGTTTCTCTTCTCTCCTTGTTGATGAATTCGAGCGAGCATCAAAAGATCCTGATCAAAACCCTCAACGAAGCATATGTTCCGGCCAACACCACGGTCGAACAAATGGAGAGGATCGCAGAACGATTTTTTGAGGTCAACCTAATTTCATTCAGCAAGAATGATTTACCCCCGAGGGGGGCCACCCACAACAAATCTCTCCACCTAACTGTTAAATGTGAGGGTTACTACGTGAAGAGAGTTATGATGGATGGTGGGTCTGGGGTTGACATTTGCCCTCTATCAACCCTACAAAGAATGGAGATCGGGACTGAAAGAATCAGGCCCAACAATGTGTGTGTCCGTGCATTTGATGGTGTCAAAAGGGACACGATGGGGGAGATTGATCTGATTGTGACAAACGGCCCTGTAGACTTCGAAGTGACATTTCAAGTCATGGATATGGATACCTCCTACAATTATCTTTTGGGAAGACCTTGGATTCATGCTGCATGGGCGGTACCGTCCACTCTCCACCAAATGTTTAAGTTCGAGTATGAGGACCAGGAAATCGTGGTCCATGGGGAAGACGAGCAATCCATTTACAGGGACCCGCTAGCCCCATGCCTGGAAGCAAGAGAGGGCAGCGAGCACATAGTCTACCAGAATTTCGAGATTGTAGTTGCAGACCAACATGAAGAAGGGAACCCATGCCCTCAACCCTTCCTATCAAATGCCTCAATTATGGTCGCCAACAACATGATCAAACATGGGTACACGCCCGAAAAAGGGCTTGAGGTATCTTTGCAAGGCATCAAAGAACCCGTCACCTTGCCTGTCAACAAAAAGTTCTTCGGCATAGGGTTTCAAGCTACCCCAGACGATGAAACATGGGCTGACCAACGCAAGAAAAATGGTTGGGTATTGCCCCAGCCAATCCCACATATCACTACATCATTTACCAAGCCAAAATATGTGGAAGAAGAAGAAGAGGTTTTCACGGCCGAAGAAATAGAAGAAATATGCGGAGCAATGAGGCAAATGTTGTATGAGGCACATATGGTCCAACCATGAGAGGGCTCCAGCACTGCCGAATTACAGTATATGGGACCTGATGCCAAGTTGTAAAACTGGGAGGCTACTCCATTCCCCGTTCGGCGGGAGTGTCGGTAGTTTATCTTTTGCCATCTTTTCTACACTATGAGTTATTTCAGGGTGTAACTCAAGTTTAAGTTCTTTCCTTTAAATTTTTGATGTAAACCCTCCTATGTTCAAAATTCAATGAAATGAAATCAA
>ML418509.1:2940-16754 GCA_005239525.1 Nicotiana knightiana | reverse complement strand
ATTCATCCTCAACGGGTTCTACCAAAACCCTAGACTAAAGAATTTAGCTACTCATGTTATTGAAAATGAAAACTAAAAGAAATTGCATAATGGAAATACAAAG
Source organism: Nicotiana knightiana (assembly GCA_005239525.1). Lineage (NCBI taxonomy): Eukaryota > Viridiplantae > Streptophyta > Magnoliopsida > Solanales > Solanaceae > Nicotiana > Nicotiana knightiana. The sequence continues at coordinate 16,651 of ML418509.1, read as the reverse complement.
TAATGAATACTAGATGTAGAAATCAATGTTTTGGCACTTCAATGATTTTCTTCTGTTGAATCCTTTGAATGCCTTCCGAATCTTCTCCGTCCTCTCCAAGTTGTGTTGTTTGGTGTCTATTTATATGTTTAGGGCGAACCCTAACTATGTGGGAGACTTCTATTTCAACCGGGAAACACTTAACTCGTCAAAACTCGAATTTGGCCGAAACTGGGGACCCCGGGCGTTTGGGCTCTAACGCACCCCTAAGGCCAGGGCAGGCCTGGCGTTTGGGCCCTAACGCCCCCCTAACGCCAGGGGCTGCCTGGCCTTATGGGGTAAACGCCCCCCAACGCCAGGTAGGGTCAGGCTTTAGGGGGCAAACGCCCGGCTATCGCCCGGGTGTCTCCTTTTGCGTATTTTCGACGTATTTACATCCCTTTAGCTCCGTTTCCATCTCCAATTCACCTACACATAAAATAAACTCTATTAAGCACATAACAAGTGTATTTTTATCATTAATGCACCTCAAATGTAAGGTATATCACATATTAAACTATGCATTTTAGTCTCGCATCAACAACAATCAAATATAAATTTAAGGAATTACCCCGCTCGCGGATCATACTTCTGACGCGGTTACACATAGATTCTTAAGTTATTATAGTATTCTTCCATTCTTTTCAAAATACGAAATTTCAATGAAAACTTTTAAGATCCCAATTTTTCCTCAATTTCAACTCCTTTGAAAACATTTAATAAGAAAACTCAATTCCTCTCCTTCTCATGGATAACAATAAACATAAATCAATAAAAAAATAGCAACAAGGCATGGTGTAAGCCTAAAACTACCCAGACATAGGCATAACTAGTAGCTACGAACAGACTCTTGTCACATCGTGCGTACGTAACCACCACATAGAAACAAGTAATAATTTATTTCACCTATGGGATTAATTCCCTTTTACAAGGTTAGAAAGGAGACTTACCTCTCTCCGAAGTCCCAAAGCCGGCTCGAACACCTTCCTAGCAAATCGAACTGATGCCTATCGCTCCAAAACTAGCCAATAAATGTGTCACGACCCTAAACTCAAAACTGTCGTGATGACGCCTATCGACGGTACTAGGCCAGCCGACTTCCAAAATACTTCAATATTTCATTCAAAGATATGCCAAAAGACTTTTTGTATAACATAATTCATAAAAGAAATAAGAGTTGAACTCAATATAGAAATGCAGAAAGAAAAGCCCCAAACATAGGGGTGTCACTGAGTCATGAGCATCTAATATAACTTGTCCGACAATAACAAGACTAACATAGTCTGGAAATCCAAATACAACTAAAAGAAAGATAGAAAACAAGAAAGAAAGTCTGCGAACGCCGGATAGCTACCTCGCTATCTCCAATGATCAGCTACAAGGACTATCAGCACTCTCCACGACCGACAACTCTTGGATCTGCACACGAGGCGCATGGAGTAACTTAAGTACACCAACTCAGTAAGAAACAAAAGTAAATAAGGGTTGAGAAATAGTGACGAGCTAAATGCAAATACAATTCACTTCACACGAATTTAGTAAAGTGTGGCATGCTTTACATCCAGAGTTTAAGTCAAATCAACTTGTTTAAATCAAGTTCAAGTAAAGTCAATTAAAAATATTTTTCAATAGTTATCAAACAAGGACTTAAGGAAACTATGTGCATAAATAATGAAATCATATAACACCCCTCGGGCAATCATCACTCAGTCCTCACAATCACTCATTCCTCACATTTTCTCAGCACTCGGCACTCGAAACTGTAGGTACCTACGCTCACTAGGGGTGTGTACAGACTCCGGAGGGGCTCCTTCAGCCAAAACACTATATCAATGCAAATCATGGCAGAATCAATGAAAACATGCTGTGGCGTGCAGCCCGATTCCATAAATTCCCTCACAAATCAGGCCCTCGGCCTCACTCAGTCATCAATCTCTCCAGTCTCTCGGGCTCTCAGAAATCAAAATAATCAGCCCAAACAACATTGATATAGTGCATCAAATAGAATAATATAGACTGAGCTATGATGTAAGAATGCATGAACATGACTGAGTACGGAATATCAATGATAACAATGAGATGACAACAAGAAACGACCTCTAAGGGTCCCAACAATACCGACATAGATCCTAAACATGGTATCTAGCATGACTTACAGTCAATCTGTCTATAACACATAGGGAGCATATAGCTAACAACAGGTTGTTCAACTTTACAGTTTCCACGGGGACATACCAAGTCACAATCCCCATCGGTGCACGCCCATATGGCCGTCACCAAGCATGTGCGTCACCTCCAAATAGTCACATGACACAAAAATATGGGGTTTCATACCCTTAGGACCAGATTTACAACCGTTACCTACCTCAATCCGAGCAAATTCCTACTTCGCAATTCCCTTGCCTCTCGAACCGGCCTCCAAACATTCCGAATCTAGCCACAAGTAATACAACACAATCAATAAAGGATAAAGAGTCCAATTCCACAAGAAAGCTACTAAATTAGAGCCAAATTCGGAAGTCTACTCAAACCCTGCCCCCGGGCCCACGTCTTGAAATCCGACGAAATTCACAAAACCCGAAAGTCCATTCACTCATGAGTCTAACCATACTAAATTCATCAAATCATTTGGTCTCTCAAACCCCCCAAATTCTACTCTCCAAAATCCCAATCCCTAACCCCCAATATCGCTTCAAAACCTCACTAGTTAGGTGAGAAATCAACGGGAAAACACCATAGCTAGGGATAATTAGGCTCAAGGGAATTACCTCACTAATAACCCTAGAATTTCCTTCAAACATCACCTCAAAAGCTCCAACGTCCGTGTTCAAAATTGTGAAAATGAGGAAAAATCTCGAAGTCCTCTATTTATACTTTCTGCCTAGCAAAATCGCACATGCGGTCCCTTTGTCACTTCTGCGACGCCGAACCTGCGAAATTTCTATCGCAGGTGCGGAACTCAATTAAACCCCCAGGTTCCGCATCTGCGACCAACACTCGCACCTGCGGGTGGGCATCTGCGCATTTCCCTCCGCTTCTGCGGAACCAGCCAAATTCCTCACTTCCGCATCTGCGCCTCAGCCTCGCATCTGCGGTCTCGCAGATGCGACCACCTTCTCACACCTTTAGTTCCAGTCCAACTCAGGTTTTCGCGCATCTGCGACCTCCTAAGAGCTTTTGCAGGGCTGCACCTGTGGACTCTTCACCGCAGGTGCGGAAACACCAGAACCAACAGCTTCAGCTAAATTTCTTCAACTCCAATCCTTCCGTTAACTACCCGGAATCACCCCGAGGCCCTTGGGACCTCCACCAAACATACCAACAAGTCCCATAACATCATACGAACTTAGTCGAACCCTCGAATCACTCAAAACCACATCAAAACACCAAATTACACTCGGATTCAAGAAAAAGAACTTCTAAACTTCCACATTCCGCAACCGATGCCGAAACCTATCAAACCACGTTCGAATGACCTCAAATTTTACACACACATAATAAATGACACCACAAGCCTAATGCAAATTCCGTAAATCTTTTCCGACCCCGTTATCAAATTTTCCACTTCCAACCACAATCGCCAAGTTTTCAACTTTCGCCAATTGAAGCCTAATTCCACTACGGACCTCCAAATCACATTTCGGACGCGTTACTAAGTCCAAAATCTCCTAACGGAGCTAATGGAACCATAAAAATTCAATTCCGAGATCGTTTATACATGAATCAACATCCAGCTGACTTTTACAACTTAAGCTTCTAATAAAGAGACTAAGTGTCTCAATTCACTCTGAAGCCACTTCGGACCTGAACCAACCAACTCGATACGATATAATGTAGATGTAAAGCAGAAAAGAAGCAGAAATACTGGAAACGAGGCTATAGCTCTCAAAACGACCGGTCGGGTCATTACAAAACGTGAAAAATGCATAAATAACACTCTAATACTTATTATAATCTAATTTATAGAAATTCCTAACTTCGCTAGAAAAGTCGATCAAATCACCCATAACCTCACGAACTTAAATATATAGTTTATTCTTAATTCCATGCCCAAATTCGTGGTCAAAATTCCAAAATACCAAATTCTAGGTTTTTCTTTAAAAATCCAAAATTTCTACAAATTTTCATGCTTAAATCCATGTAAAAACCTTGTATTTAACTCCCAACTAGTTGAAATCACTTACCTCCTGCTTGATGATGAAATCCCCTCTTTAAAATTTCCAAAAATCGCCCAAGCCGTGTAAAAAATGGGTGAAATGAACCCAAACCCCACTTTAAAAATATTTTTCCCAGCCCAGGTCCACCCTTCTTCGCGTTCCCGATCAAAGCCGCGTTCGTGAAGGCTCCAGAATCCTCTGCTTCGCGTTCGCGGTTGGGGTTCCGCGTTCGCGAAGGCTAAAAGGCTCCAGGCCTAGGTCTCTCCCTTCCTTCTACATGTTCGCAATTGACCCCTCGCGTTCGCATAGGTCCTTCAGGCAATCCCTCCGCGTTCACGATGGCCAAAACTCAGCAGCCTCAAAATTCCTTTTTGCAAAGGCAAGACTCCCTTCGCGTTATCAAAGAAGGAAACTAGATACCAGCAACAGTAGTTCCAAAACAGCTAAAGTTGATCCGAAACCACCCCGAAACACACCCAGGGCCCCCAGGACCCTGTCCAATCACACTAACCAGTGACATCCTCTACCAGGTCTATTCCAACATACAACCACCATTCCCATCACCACACGATGTACCAATACATGATCGTATGCCTGTTCTAAATCCAAACCATGCACTGCATAATTCACCTGACCATAACAACACCCTCTGGCAATAATAGTCATAATTCCACGAATATGATGCCCACAACACACCCCATGGCACATATAAGTCATGTTCAAACTCTTGCAATACTACCACGGCGGAAGAGATGTGTAGAAATTCATAACCAACTGGAGAGTCAACAAATCATTGAGTCTCTCCTCCTGATAAGAACCATTACTTCATTATGAACAAATAACGATATTTGCTCTCAAATATGCTCATATAAATCTGATCGCACTGATCCTTGGTCTAATAATTTCGTCTCTCCCAGTACAAGATACTTGGGCATAAGCTACCTCAGGCACAACCATAAGTCTCATATGATGCCACAATGTGCCAACAAGCTACAAACTCGAATGTGATACACAAGGGAATGAACTCTAGAAAGAACTACTCAACCCACGTAATTAATTTACACAACCGAAAAGATATTATGAACCTTCCTCAGAAAACAAGAAGCAATACACAAAATAATAGGCAGGGGATACTATACTTAACATCAAACTGTTGCGGCGTGCAACCCGATTCAACCATGATACCGTTGTGCCATGCAACCCGATCCAACCATGATATCTCTGGCGGCGTGCCACCCGATCCAAACAACATATCCGTGGCGGCGTGCCACCCGATCCACACATAATAATCCATAAGGGAATACTGACGAGAAAAAATTCTCATAACTACAAAATACTCGAATATCGACCATAAGCACACAAAGTGCAACATACAAATCCTGGGGAGAAGGATAGCGTCGTGCGCTACGAAACTCAATCACAACTACGATGCAATAAATGAGCTGCATCTCGAGAGCCATCCTGCTCATATAGCACCACAAACTACACGAGATCTCGATACGAGTGCGAATAATCAAACCACCTCACAACCCACATGGCACAATAAGGTATTACATGAAATAGCTGACGACAGAAGTAACATCCAAGGCCCAAAGACTCCTCCGTAAACAAAGCTATGCTGAAATGAAAACATCCGGCCTGGTATAGAGCCCACATTCACATTTAGATCCATCCACGGACCACAAGACGATTCTGATCATACCATGCTTGGGAAAATACCTTCTCAAGGATCCACAATGACCTTTTTCGCATGACACACGAGAACAACCGTCAAATTCGAAACAAACTTCCACAGTTCACAATCGGCTAAACCGAGCGCCCTCCAGGCATAAATTCTCACATTAGCGATAGTACCACAGTCTCCATACTTGGTTTCAATCTTTAATCAACTAAGTGACTATATGTCACACTTATGTGATCCTTCTGTGGGATACGCACCCACAACCTTCCGCACCAGGTAATAGGTCTGCACCTCCATACCACCGGCCATACTAATGATGTAAAGCAAATCAACAAGCCGCAAGTCAGAACACAAATCCCCTTACACATGACACCGATCTCAAGTGACGCTAAGGACAATACCAGCTTACTCTAACACCTAAATCCATTCCTTCTCACCCAAGCTCGTAACATTCTTCCTTACACCGAACCACAACCTTGATCCTCCACTTCAAATTCCCATGTTGTTCATTGCATCTAACATGCCAATACGCGAGAATACAAGAATTCCATCATAATTCCTTAACCACTAATAGGATAATTACTTCATCATATAGAAACCTTTCACTTAGCTCATTTCAAGAGAACCATCACAACACGTGACTGAATTCTCATCTCCGATGAAAATACCAGCCTCAAGTAGTGGTGTAAACCACCATAACCCTTCCGAGATCCATCTACACATAACATGCCATGACACTCAAATGTCTCCACATAAAATTAATTACGGCGGTCGTCAAGCCTCGCACGTACCTCCACAAGGCACATGTATAACTTAACACGCCGAAGTAACTGATCATTGTCACCATCATGCCAATCCATCCAATACTAACTGATCTGACTTCTTTTAATTTATTTGGACCTACCTTAGGAATAGTAATAGCTTCATTCAAAACATCACGAGACCATGTTGTCTCAAATCCCACGAACCATCTCATACCCTCCTTGTGCGCATATTCGCATCCTCAACTGGTACGCCCATCCTGATAATTCCTCTACGAATCCGAAGTCATTTTCGCTCATTCCTCTAAATGCTACAATGAAAGCCAAAGATATCAGAGAACACTCCAAGCCCCATTTTCACAATCCGCTACAAAAGCTTGATTCTTAACCATATTGTGGGCTTGAAATCCTTAGGCACCACATTTTTGACTTTTGAATTCACTAGGACCGTTGTTGAGAGTCACCTGCTCTGACTTGGTCCTGAATTTAACCAAACTCCAAGGCTCCGCTAGCACATGAACACCCTATCAAAGAAGCACCTGGCTGAATCACTTTTCTTCTAAATCACATATACACGAAGCTTAAATTTTGAATCTTCCCAAAGCCTGAACTTCAATAAGAGCAATTATAGCACACATCCCTCAAATCCTTGCTCAAATTACCACTGATTTTCTCTTTCCTTAGTCATAATAATCTACCAATACACTGATAACTAGAAACTTCACATGTAGATAACCATGCAATCCAATTGTAGGCGGTGGGGGCTCTCCCACTTAGCGTGAAGATACAATTTCATAACCATAGAACCTACCAAGATTCCTTGTTCATTTGCATGACCTCACACAATCGACCCGACAAATTCCACGGAATCTTCCTATTAACCATTTCATGAACGCTCTGAATCACTAGCCACATTCACATATTCGACCTCTTACCAGATAGCCAATATAATTCTTTGTAGAAGCTTCGACAACACCACACAACCGCTAACCTTCTCGCAGGAGATAACCACCTGTGGAAATTTCATGCTGACATCTTCCAACGACGCTGCATTGAGTACAATTACTATAAAACCGGTATACTATCACGAGCCCGTGCTCATTCACCAACTGTACAAATCCATCCACTCCCCGTTGACATCAACTAAAGGTGCGACAATACATTCCAATTCGAAGTCATGTCACATCCCACTTCATATCAAGCAACTCCTTTCTGTCGTATCTAATCTTCCTCAGTATAGTAGCAAATATTTCAAATTAAGTTTGTAGACCTAGCCACTGTCAACCATGAATCCCAAATCATTCTAAACTTTCATGAAGGCGTGCAACTATCCTACCACATAACTCGTGTGCTACTCTGCCACTCTCCCACTTTGGTCAAACCCTCTCCTTTAAGAAACTACCCGACTCCTGTTTCTTACTCATGGCCTTCTATAAATTTAACCACTCAAGACGCCTCCCACGTATTCTTCCTCATCCTTCGCTGCCCAAATACCTCCTCAAAGCAAAACCCTTCCCTGCGGCACTAGATCTGACCAGTTGCTACCAACTCCAAGCCTCCCTGAAGATCATCTTTCTCGAGCCATCAACATTAGAAACACCGACTCTATCCCGAAACCGCTACACACCGCTATCTCTGACAACTGCATCTCAGACGCCATTTCCCAATACCCCACTCCGAAGGAAAATTGAAGAAGGCCATAAGATGGGCGGGCCTTAATGCGCTCAACAAGGACGATGACACCACATCATAATTGAGAACTCTACCACACTCGAAATACCAAGCCTTGTTACTCTATCAACCCAAACCTAAACATTCCTAGTTCGATTGCCTTTCCTCTGCCGGAAATAAAATACTGAATCTCTGAATCACACACTGAGTAACATCTCCCTTCAAGTCACTCACTGCCTCGATGCCTGGGCAAACATACTACCATTCCACAACTACTGTGCGATAACATCGCACGAATCACCATATCAATTAGGGCCAAATCTCAAAACCTTAGGTAACACTAATGCTGAACTGAAACGCCAGGATGGTCTTCCGCAAGGCAACAGTACTAGCCCAATCAAATACGCAGGTAGAAATGCCTTGCACCACATCTGCAGTACCGTTAAAATTCCTCCATTCCCTATTTATAGCAAGGGCTTCGCATCGCATTAGATTGAATAGGAAAGAGACAAAGGCATAAGCCTCAAAGGAATCAAATCGCACGATGAGGAATCAAGAAGGGAAGTGCTCGTAACAACCTTGTAGCCTCTCGAAGATAAGTACAGACATCTCCGTACCGATATGCAAGACTCTACTAGATTGCTCATGACTCGTGAGACTTAAGTGAACCTAGTGCTCTGATACCATGTTGTCACGACCCAAAATCCATTAAAGGTCATGATGGCGCCGGACACCACTGTCAGGCAATCCAACAATAAATACTTAACTTTGTTCTCATTTTTATTATGTTAGAAATTTCATTTTCCTACAGTAAAAGATTGAATTTACAAAATAAATAATAAAATTTTACAACAATTTTAATACGGTGCAACCCATAGTCGCCCCGAAATCCGGTGTCACAAGTACATGAGAATTTACTAGGAGGTAAAATAAAATACTATAACTGTCCGAAATATGAAATTTGGGCAGAAAAGAAAATACAAGAACTCTGAAGGAGACTCTACTGGTTGATCGTCTCATAAGATGCAACTCACCTAAGTCTCCGCATGCGTACACGCCCATGTTCTTACAAGACCGCTAATCATAAATGCATCTGCACAAAATGTGCAGCAAGTGTAGTATGAGTACATAAATCAACACATACCCAGTAAGTATCCCGCCTAACCTCGAAGAGGTAGTGACGAGGGGTCGACTTCGACACTTACTAAGGGCCAACAATACGATAATATGGAATTCTAATTAAGCATGATATACAATAATAAGACTCAAAACAAGAAATAACTGAACAAGTCTTCACCATATTTAAGAGTCTAAATTACTTCCTTATTTTAAAACATATAATCACACAAGCAATGAATTTGTACTAATTATAAATGGGACTTCCAGTTCTGTTATCACACACAAATACCACTGAGGACGTTCGATCTAATCCAACATAAATGTAAACTGTGCACTACCGAGGGTCGAATGACGCAAACCATAGATGTATTTTTTACCCCGCTCGTGGATCATACATACGGCGCGGTCAAATATTAATTTAAGGAATTACTCCGCTCACAGATCATACTTGCGACGCGGTTACACATAGATTTCTTAAGTTATTATAGTATTCTTCCATTCTTTTCAAAATACGAAATTTAAATGAAAACTTTTAAGATCCCAATTTTTCCTCAATTTCAACTCCTTTCAAAAAATTTAATAAGGAAACTCAATCCCGCTCCTTCTCATGGAAAACAATAAACATAAATCAATAACAATAGAAACAAGGCATGATGTAAGCCTAAAACTACCCGGACTTAGGCATAACTAGTGTCTACGTGCGGGCTCTCGTCACCTCGTGCATACATAGCCCCCACAAATATAAGCACATACTAATTTAGTTCGCCTATGGAGTTAATTTCCTCTTATAAGGTTACAAAGGAGGCTTACCTCGCTCCGAAGTCCCAAAACCAGCTCCAACACCTTCCTAGCAACTCGAACTGATGCCTATCGCTCCAAAACTAGCCAATAAACGTGAAAATCCAGAAATAACACTCTAATACTTATTATAATCCAATTTATAGAAATTCCTAATTCCGCTTGAAAAGTCGATAAAATACCCTCGAGCCCATGTGCCCGAATTCCAAAAATTTCGAAGATAAACTTTACCCTTAACCTCACAAACTCAAATATATAGTTTATTCTCAATTTCATGCCCAAATTCGTGGTCAAAATTCCAAAATACCAAATTCTAGGTTTTTCTTCAAAATCTCAAATTTCTACAAATTTTCATGCTTAAATTCATGTAAAAAACTTGTATTTAACTCCCAACTAGTAGAAATCACTTACCTCCTACTTGATGATAAAATCCCTTCTTCAAAAACTCCAAAAATCGCCCAAGCCGTGTTAAAAATGGGTGAAATGAACCCAAACCCCGCTTTTAAAACATTCTGCCTAGCCCAAGTCCGCCTTTCTTCGCGTTCGCGATCAAAGCCTCGCGTTCACAAAGGCTCCATACTCCTCTACTTCGCGGTCTCGGTTGGGGCTCCGCATTCGCGAAGGCTAAAAGGCTCCAGGCCTAGCTCTCCCCCTTCCTTCTACGCGTTTGCGATTGACCCCTCGCATTCGCGTAGGTCCCTCAGACAATTCGCGACCTCCACCTCGCGTTTGCGAAGGCCAAAACTCAGCAGCCTCAAAATTCCTTTTCACGAACATGGGACTTCCTTCGCGTTCGCGAAGAAGGAAACCATATTCCAGCAACAACATTTCCAAAACAACTCAAATTGATCCGAAACCACCCTGAAACACACCCGGGGCCCCCGGGACCCTGTCCTATCACACAAATCAGTCCCATAACATAACACGGACCTGCTCGAGGCCTCAAATCACATCCAACAATAGCGAAACCACGAATCATAACCCAATTCAAGCCTAATAATCTTTTGAACTTCAAATTTCTACATTCGATGCCGAAACCCGTCAAATCACGTCCGATTAACCTCAAATTTTGCACACAAGTCACACTTGACATTACGGATCTACTCCAACTTCTAGAATCGGAATCTTACCCCAATTTCAAAAAGTCCGCTTCCGGTCAAACTTCTCAAAACCTTCAAATTTCTAACTTTCTCCAAGTGACCCCAAAATGACTTACAGACCTTTAAATCCACTTCCGGACGCGCTCCCAATACCAAAATCACCATACGCAGCTATTCTCAAATTCGAAATCCCAAACGGACATCAATAATATTGAAATGCACTTCAACCCAAATTCATAAAATTCTTTCGAAATGCCAACCTTCCTCAATAGGCGAGAAACGCTCCGGGCCATCAAAAACCCGATCCATACATATGCCCAAGTCCAAAATCATCATACAAACCTATTGGAACCTTAAATTCCCGATTCCGAGGTCGTATACTCAAATCAACCCTTGGTTAGATTCTTCCAACTCTAAGCTTCCGAAATGAGAATCATCTTTACAAATTCACCCTGAACTTCCAAAATTCAATTCCGACCACGCTTACAAGGCATAATACTTGATGTGAAGCTGCTCATGGCCTCAAATCGCGGAACGACGAGCTAGAGCTCAAAACGACCGATTGGATCGTTACATCATCCCTCTCCCTCACAATTTTTTTTCCAGTATCACTTTTTTGTATCTTGCAACAGTTTTGAATTAATCCGTAACCCGCATCTCTTCCTCACTTATTATTTTTGTTTTACTAATAGGCCTTAAAATGTGTCTAAACCTAATTAATATTCTCCTCGTGCACTCTATTGACATGCATAAAGATAGCTCAATGTTAACACAATATCTGAATGTGGCATTAATAACTAATTAATAAAATAGGACAAAGCTATATCTACGTTTATGCTAAATGAACATTTGAGATAGAAACAAAAATCCAAGAAAAACTCCAAACTAAAGTACTCCACCTCCCTGAATGTAGTTTAAAATTTTAAAATATTTTGAAGACATATTAAAAGCTGATCATGGAACTTTTAAAAAAAAACGTCTATATATGTGCAGCAACATAAAAATGAATAAATATAGATACCAAATATCATCCAACTGTCAAATGACTAAACTTACTTATGGAAGATTATCTAAGATTTTTTTTTGAATCAACATAACCTCAAAGAGATCCCTTTCATGTCTCAAGTAGTAAAGAAAAATTAACAACATGCGATCTCCATACCACCATACCTTTAACTTTATGAAGATATTACATCTTGATATTTGTGAAAACTAAGTTAATATTCAAGGACTTTTATATTAACAAATTTATTTCAAACCCATAATAAAACAAACTATTTAAATACCCAACATAAAAACTCTAACTTAATATTTTACTAACAAATTTCATAACCAATGCAATGAGAAGATAATAAATTAATTTTATTTCTTTAACTTGGCAATATCTAAGAAAATTAGTGAAACAGGTAAGTACTAACAAAAGATAAAATGATCAACAACTCACTACTTATATACTAAAATAGTTCTTATAATCAATGTTAAATTTAGTAGAAAATGGGTATTCAACTAATTAAGCATTAGTTACTTGCATGTACTATCTATGGCATCAAAATCAAGATTAAAAAGAAGCTAAGGAAAGAACTAAACTACAAAAAAAAAAAAAAAAACCCTAAATAAGATAAAGATCACATTAAACGTTACCAACACACAAATACATATAAAATTAGAAGATCGAAAAGACAAAGATAAAGGATATGAACCTTTGTAGAAGCTCTTAATAATATAAAAGAAGACCCAACAATTACAAAAAATTGATGAAAAACAACAACTGTAGCGTGAACCCAAAACTCAAAACTAAACCTTCATCTCTTCCAAAAAAAACTTTTTATCTTAATCCTTCTTACTTACTTCACTGTGAATGTAATCAGTGGCTTGCTATGAATATATGTCCTCCCTCTTGGACCAGAAAAGTCACGATATAAGCATGTATAGGAGTTGAGGATGGAGGATGTGCAGATGAATAGTATATCATGGGCGGCTTTCTAACCATGCCCCATGTCATGGGCGGCTTTCCAACCATGCCCCATGACCCCTTGGACGCGCCCCGTGGCGTCCCAACAAGCCTCTCAATGCCTAGCGCCACGGACGGCCCCGTGGTCTTGGCCGCGCCAAGTGACAAGCGCGCATGTGCCTCTGTCGCCCCCACCAATTTCCCTCGTGAGCGCCCAGCCACAAGCAGCTGACAACGGACTTGTTTCTACCCCTGTAGAATACTAAGTCCTTTTTCCTGTATTATTAGAGTAGTTTTCATTCCATGTACTTTCATTATGTTTCTCTAGCATCTTTTAGTCTATTCCTGTAACTAGGGTTTATTTTTTTTAAGCATTATTAGGGGGGATCAAGCAATCAAACATTTTCTAGCAAGCAATTCTCTGTACTGGTGTCTCTCCCCCTCGACACCGCATT
>ML418504.1:36894-97812 GCA_005239525.1 Nicotiana knightiana | reverse complement strand
CCCCAACTTAGGCTTTTTGCCTCATTCTCAATATTCAAGGAGGGACGGGTTCAAAAGAGGAATAATTTTTCAAAAGGGAAAGGTTAGTATTGAGGTGACCAAAGAAAAAGTTTAAGGCTCAAATGGGGTAACTAGTGATAATATATATACAATGGTGGCTACAAAGGCTAATGGGGTTTTTGAATACACAAAGAATGCCTAAGGTCATTTCTCCAATCAAACATAATTATCATTAGCATTGAAAGACCAACCGGTCAAGTTTTAGATGATGGACGCAAGCACAAGAATTATTTATACAAACACCTAACACACATGGCACATGAATCAATCAAGATTGATCAATTTCATTTTTTTTATATTTTTTTTATAGGAGTTTAGAGCAATATTTTTGAACTGGTGTGTAAAGAGTCACTAACAGAGCCAAGAATTTATCACAAAGATTATCTTTCACCATGCAACTTACTTGTTTTCATTCAAAATCATATTTCGAAGGGGTATTCTTAGTACACATTTCACATACAAGAGACTAATTTATTTAGTACCAAATAATCCAAAAGTCTCTTCCTAGCAACACAAGACTAATTCCCTTAAAGAAGTTGTCATACCATCTATCATAGGGACAAGTCACCCGGTTCACTTCAAAAAGTGCTTCTTGGAAAAAAACCGTAGCATGAAGAAAATCCAAGAGAGTATTATTATTGCGGAAATTAGACTAACTACTCAAAATAAAACTAAATTAAACTAACTGCTCAAAACAAAACTAAATTAAACTAACTACTCAAAATAAAACTAAAAAGCTAAAAATAAAACTAACTATTAACAAAACTAAACCAATCACACCAAGCCCGACAAGGGTACATAATATCTATAAATAACAAAGAAGCCCGGCAAGGTCACATAACAATGTCATAAACACATGTCAAAACTAAGTCACAGATAGATAAAATGTACAAAATCCATAAAATGTGCATATGCCACCCCTAACTTAAAACATTGCAGTGTCCTCACTGCACAATATCAAAATAAATGGCAAAGCTTGAGGGTCTCCCTGAGGTCTGCATCAGACTAGCAGACTACATGAGAAGTGGCTGGTCAGTGCGGTTGCGCCTCATCGTCATCATCCTCATCATCCTCATCAGCAGCATCATCCTCATCATCCTCATCAGTAGCATCCTCAGCCTCAAACATGAAGGAGTACTCCTCGCTATCATCGGCGTCTGCAACTGGCAGTGGCTTGCTCGGCTGCCCCCACTTGAAGATTGATTTTACCCCCTCCATATCTTGACTAAGAGCGTCCCCTTCTTCTTATTCTTCACCTTCTCCTTTTTAAACGCATCCTGCAAATCAAAATGTGCCTTTGCAAGGCTGGTGTAGGAAGTCTCCATCTGCTTCAGAGAAGCAGCCATTCTGTCCTGAGAAGCAGCCATCTCCGTCTGAGTGTCAAAATATTTCTTCATCTCATCTCTCGAATAATAGTCAGGTGGGGGCTGTAGCTGTGAAGTGGGGGGCCCAGTGGGGAGCTTGGACACAAGGTCCCGAATAAGCGTGAGCTGGGAGTTCATCTCCCCAAATGGACCTGCTGATGAACTAGGCTGTGAGGTAGATCCAATCTCGGTGGTAGTGGTGGTCATCTTTCTCTTCTTACTCTTTACTGCTCCACCTTCGCCCTTGACTCTCAATGGCTAGAAGGGATTGTCAGCCGTCACCCGCAGATCATCAGGGCATTCCTCAACCTATGCCCGTCGGCATAACTCAGTGATCAGAGATAGAAATAGTAGCCCAGGCTCATTGTCAATCACATATTGCCGCATCTCCTGTAGAATATAGTGACTTGGGTTCACTGGAACAGCGTCGATCAGGAAGGCTATGATCAGAGCCCTGACATAGGATACATCTGTGACATTCCCACTAGGGGAGACTCTGTTGCTCAGTATGTACAACCATATCTTGGCTTCGGCCGTGAAGTCAGCCGACTTCAAGCCCTTCCTCTTGGTCACCCATTTTGATCGTACACTTTCTGGGTATAGTTTGGAAGCCAGCCATGCTGCATTTTAACAATTATCCTTCTCTATTACTGGCTCCATGGGGTGGTTTTGAATTCCCAGGACAACATTTATATCTTCCAACTCGAATCTCACTTGCTTTCCTCGGATGATAAGGTAAGGATCTCGAAAGGTTGACCGCCTGAGATTGGAATAGAACTCACGAACCCATGTTTCATTGGCATTGCAGGGAGTGGGAATGAAGCATGTCCACCCGGAAGATACAAGTCGTTCGTAGAATTCCGGCAGTTTCTCGTTCACTTTGTCATCAGCAATTCCTCGCTCAATTACCAATTTCTTGGTCAGTAGGTGTTCAAAGTAACAGAGTTGACAGGCAGCCGACATGAAGCAGTAATCATCGTATTGTTCTCCAGCTTCCTCCTCAATTTCAGATTTAATTGGGACATTTTGGCTTGGGTTCGGGTCCATTTTTGAATCAAAGTACCTATAAAAATTCAAAATGAAGTTAGTTAAGCAGTGGAATATAGTTAAGAATTTTAAAACACTGGAAATAGGCCAAAGATCCAAGTCAAACGGGCCCGGGAGGGCCCTGTTGCAAGCACACTGGTTTTGGGCAAAGCTGGGCAGTTTCTGCACCTGCGGAACTTTGACCGCAGGTGCGGTTTCGCACCAACGGAAAAATAGATCGCACCTGCATATATCCTCGTGCCTGCAGTTATGGACTTGCAGGTGCGAGGTCGCACCTTCGAAAGTTTGACCGCCCCTATGGTCCTTCGTCCAAAGTTCACCCGCCCATATTTTTTTGTTCCATTTTTGACTTGGGTTTTGCTTTTGGCCACTCATTTGTACTCAAGACTTCCATTCTAGTGTACCAACTGTGTTCTAACTTCATTAATACTACACTCAAGGTACGTGGCACTCGATTTTCCCTCAAACAATATCCCGACCACTTAGCGAGCGTATGAAATTAACTCTCTTTTCAAACGAATTTGATGCTCGAAACAATCCCTCAAATGGTTGCTTCACTGAAGGAAGCACTCACTAACTACTCTCAACCAAAACCTTACTCTAATTCGAACCTAGGTTGCAAAGTAACAAAACAAAATAAGAAAACGAACATAGACTGTACACGGCCATTGAAGGCCTGAGGAAACAAACACATAATTGACAACAAATAGAGAGGAAGAAAGAAGAGAGGGGAAGAAGTTACCTGATCTCTTGTGGTTTCAGTGTGTGAGAATTGAGAGATATGAGGGATTTTTCTGTTCTTTGAGAAGTTAGGGCGTAGAGAAAAATTTGGGAATTAAACTGACCTAGGGAAGACGATTTGGGATTTTACCTGGGGGCTTCCGCACTTGCGACTAAATTACCGCACCTGCGGTACCGCAAGAGAAGATAAGAACGTACCTGCGATTGGTTTCGCACCTGCGATGAGAGGGCCTTGCCTGCGAGTTTGCACCTGCGGAGAACTGACCGCAGGTGCGAAAATACCTGGATTTTGCCCAAAACATTCTGTATGGGTCTGCTACCGCATTTTTGGTCGCGGATACCACTCTGCGACAACATAATCGACATGGGGCATAGCAAAGTTGGTCAGTGTGTTTGCCCAGCCATTTGTTTGCTTTCTTGCTCTGGTTTTGACTCCCCGGTACCCCCAACCTACTCAAATCAACTCCGAAGAATGCGAAACTTGGCAGATTGATTAGAAAAAATATAATAAGATATTCTAAAAAGGAAAACTTCAAAAACAACCAAAAATTTTGAAAATCGATGGGTTGCCTCCCATCAAGCGCCGCATTTAATGTCGTGGCACGATGCAAATCAACTTTTATCACTTTTCTCGCCACTTTGACGATATGAACTGGGCACCTAGCTTGGAATCAAGCTTGTGACCAAGGGCGGTGGGGGGATGGTAGATAGATGACCGAGCCAAGCCTTAATGTCTTCATTTTGCACTTCTTGGCCCGTATGTGAGGAATGTCATTTTGTCTCCTTTGTTTTTCAAATTGCAAGATGTATGGTGTGAATTTTTCCTCCTCGCAACACTCCATTGAATCGCGTAGTTCAACTTCCATTTTACCACACAATCCCAATGTTGAAAATGCTTGGAATGTGCCTTCAACCTCCCAACTTGCAATTTTCTCCGGATCTCGACATCCTCATCTTCCCCCGGAATTAGTCAATTTCAACCAAATTTTCAATCACTCCGATTGACTCAAATTTCATATTTTTGTTGGCATCCAAAATACTCATAGAGTCGGTTGGCGGATGTTCAAGGCTTGATTCCTCAAAGTAGCACTCACTCTCACTCTCGGAATTAGTCTTCTAGAATGTCATCCACACTTTCAATTTGAGATGCGTGATGAGTCTCCATCAACGCTTGAATTTGATCCTCCAAAGTGCGGATGTGTTCATCATTTTGAGCCACATCATTTTTCAATCCTTCGAGTGAAAGGTTGTGCTTTTCCTCATGTTCAAGAATGACCTCCAACATGAGAATTATCTTCTCATTTTGAGCATTTGAGAGTTCTTCTTGGCTTTGTTCAAGTGCCAAGGAAGAGTTTTCAACTTCTTGATTGTCACTCATCTCCAATGTTTTTTGGATCCTTGAAGCTTCAATCATTGCATCCATTTGTGAGTGCAACCTTTCAAGTGCCAAATCATTTTGAAAATTCGTCTCCAAAAGCTCTTCCAAGGCATTTTGCTCATGATTCCCTTTTTCAAGTAAGAATTCCAACATGAGCTTGAACTCTCAGTTTCTACCATGCTCAATTTCTTCCTCTTCATGGCCCCTAAAATTTCCATCACAAAAAGTAGATTCATCAAAGTAGGGGCTCGGGGAAGGGACGGATAAATACGAATAATCATCCCAATGACCATTTTGGAAACAACACCTATCACAAATACTCCACTCATGGGTTTGAAATTGTTCGCACAATTCATTCCCGGGAGAATTTAAACAATTTTGCCACGAGTATGGTCCTCCGCAATAAGGACAAGGTTCATCAAAATATGAACAACTACCATCCGACCAATATTCATTATATGATGCCATAATTTTTTTTATATGAAAAATTAAGGAACTACACAAGAAAAATAATTACACAAATATTCACAAGTTTGGATCAAAGCACTTAAGCTTACTTCTCCAACAACCTAAGTTACGCCGATTGTTCCCCGACAACGGCGCCAAAATTTGATACGCTCAAATTACACCTTAAAATAGTGTAAGCGATCGATGTCAAATATAGTAACCCAACAAGGTTGGGGTCGAATCCCACAGAGAATAATGTGGAGGAGATTAGGAATACAAGAGAATTATCACTTATCGCGCAATGCCAAACAAATAAGTTTTTGGTTTTGAAAGTTGTTTATAACTAAATGCAAAAATATAAACTAACCTAGAAAGAAAGTAAAATGATCAATGGCAACAAGTGTGAATGCTTCGGGAATTACACTCAAGTAACGATCCAATGTATTCCACGATTTTACAAATATGAGTGAGTTTATGTTAATCCGCCACGGATAATAATTCTTAATTAGCTTTCCACAAAGACTAACAAGACTTCCTAATTGAACTATTCCTAACACAATTAAGAGATTAAGCACACCCGTATATGGCTACAAGTAGTTCAATCCTATCCCTAGGTAGAATCAATAAAATGAGGGTTAAAGCCTCAAGTTCTTGTTAATTAATCTTTCCCAACCCCAAATTATCTTTTCCAAAATTAATTCGGAGTTAATGGGAGAGTCCTAGGGTTAGCTAATCCCTTTGGAAACATTAAAGAACAAGAATAATTAAAGAAAGAATAACTCACTTCATAAGTATAATAAAATCATTCAATACATAAGCACAACAAGGTATTTAATCCACACTATAATTATGTAAATTTCCATAAACAAGATTCAAGTGTTGGAAATAAATACTACACACTTAAATATACATTACAAAGCAAGGAAATGAAGAAACAAACATAAATGGGTAAGAAAACCTTAACCATAAGAGTGAAATCTTCAAATCCCAAGTGTGTGTGCAAACCCTAGCTTCAAGACTTGTTCTTCTCTCCACAAAATTATATTTACAAAGCCAAAGATCGTCGAAAGATGTCCCAAGATACTGAAAAATGTCTACTAGGTCGAGTATATGAGAGTAGGGATGGAAAATTGTGATTTTACAATTTTTTTCCAGATCTGATGCCTGATGATCACACCTGAGGAAGAATTCTCGCAGGTGCGATTCCGCCGGAGCGGAAATCTGTTCGCAGGTGCGAGTTCTGAAGTCCTGGTCAATTTCCGCAGGAGCAGACAAATGGTCGCACCTGCGATTCCGCAGGTGCGTGAATTGCTACACAGGTGGGAGCTCTATGCAGCTTAGCCAATAATCGCAGGTGCGATGCTTTTCTTCACAGGTGCGAGGTCGCACCAGCGACCTATTATTCGCAGGTGCGGAATCACTGGGAGTTTTCTGCCATTTTCACCATGTTTTTTTCAATTTCACTCCAATTCAACATCAACCACTTCATGGCATCATTTCCCTGAAATTCAAGCAAATGCACACTATAAACGACCTCAAGTTACCTTTGAAGGAAGCAAAATCTAATGAAAAGAGGCCAAAATGAGTGGTAAAATCACCACTCATCATGATGCCGTGCCATTTTCTATTGATTTATTGTGAGGATGAGAGTAAAAGCACGAAGGGTGATGCCGTTCCATATTATGATATTAAAAGCACGAAGGGTGATGCCGTGCCATTCTATTGATTTATTGTGAGGATGAGAGTAAAACCACGAAGGGTGATTTCGTGCCATATTATGATATTAAAAGCACGAAGGGTGATGTCATGACGCTTCTATTGATTTATTGTGAGGATGAGAGTAAAAGCACGGAGGGTGATGCCGTGCATTCTATTTATTATTTGGTAAGGATGACAGTAAAAGCACGAAGGGTGATGTCGTGCACTTGTTTTTGTGCTGTTACTTCTGTTGTTTAAATTGATATCAAATTTGTTGCTTTACTTCGTTATTTCCATTATTTGATATTTCCTCCCCTCAGCATGTTCCCCTTTCTGTGTATTTAACTGCTTAATTCTTGTTGTTAGTATTTTCTCTGTATATGATTAAACTGCATAGGTTTAGTTGGTTGTCGTGTCCTAGCCTCGTCACTACTTCGTTGTCTGTTGTACTGATGCTACACTCTGCACTTTTGTGCAGATCCCCAAAATCGGACCCTACGGACCTTAGAGTGAGGAGGCTGCCTTCAGTCCTTTTGGAGATTCCGTGGTAGTCCTGCAGACATCCGCAGGCCTTGGCGTCCCTCCTATTTTATTTCCACTATGTTCTTCTTTATTCTGAGACAGATGTATTTATTTTGTTCAGTCCTTTATATGTAGTATTCATAGACAGTCCGTGAAGTTGTGGCACCAAATTCTGGGTTTAGTATTACGAATTTCGTAATAGCATTTAATCAAGTTGTTAGACTTTGTTTTCTTTCGCACTTTTATTTCCGCTGATTTGTACATCACCTGTTATCTGTTAAAAATAAATGAATAAGATAAATAAACATTAACATTGGCTTGCCTAGCGGGTTCAATGTTAGGCGCCATCACGGTCCCGACGGTGGGAAATTCGGGTCGGGACATTTATATATGTACATTGACCCGTGATCAAATGGCGTTATATATGCATATATTATATGTATATGGGGTATGGGAACGCAACACATGATATTCTACAACAATAACAACAAACCCTATGTAAGTCCACAAGTGAGATTTGTGGAAGATAATGTATACGCATGTCACGACCCAAAATCCAACTAGTCGTGATGGAACCTAACCTAACCTGCTAGGTAAGCCAATTAACAACTATCAAATTCTAATGAATTCTAATAAGACAATTAAGTAAAATAAAATATCTGAATCTTATACATTTCTCAAGGACTAGTAGTACAAACATGAGCTTCTAAGATTAGAATTTAAGAAGCTGGTATAAAATAAATACATCATCTGTTCGAAATGTACATAAACAGATTTTTTTATGAATCTAAGGTTACCATGAACAAGAGATAGCTACGACCGGAATGCAGGTACATCTTCAAATCCAGCTCTCATCGATCTCAGCAACATCAGCAGCCAACATCTGCACGTAAGGTGCAGATGTGTAGTATGAGTACAATCGACCCTATGTACTCAATAAGTAACAAACCTAATCTTAGGTTGAAAGTAGTGACGATCTAGAACAAAGGTCATTTCCAACATAAATAGCCAACAACAGTTCATAACAACCTAAAGCAAGTAATAAAGGAAGTAATTCAGAGATGAAATGCTCAACTTATTTATAGTTTCCAGAAAAATAGTTCTGCCTTTCAAGTATATTAGTGAAAACCCAAATCCTTTACTGGGATCGTTGAAAATATGAGTAAGTTTGAAAACCGTAATTTTTCCTAAAATCATTTCAATAATAAATAAGATATTCCATTTTTCTTTTCACATAGCCAGTATAACATATATCACTATGCTCATATGTCAGTGAGAAGTCATGAATGATGTGATATCGTACAACATGAGGAATAAATGCATCTCTATGCCTGTATGTCGTATGTGCATGTCAATGCCATGTACCTCAGAGATGAACTCATCTACTCACACTCTCAGAGTATTCAATTTCACTATCTCACACTTTCCACTCATTATGCTCAACCACTCAATATTGTATATGGCCAATCCGGCCCATGGAAGATCCATCTCGAAATATATACATCAACTGACCATTAGTCACTTAGTATTGAGTATGGTCAATCCAGCCCGTGTGGAAGATCCATCCCAAGGTATATAAATGTTTCGGACAAGATCCATGTCCAGGGAAGATCCATTCCTCAGTATAATCAACCATGCTCATTGGGGATGTGTGCAGACTCCGGATGGGATCCTACAGCCCAAGCACTATATCAAGCCAATCATGCCACAAATCAATAGAACATGTTGCAGTGTGAAACCTGATCCAATAATATAATCAATATAACATGCTGCGGCGTGCAGCCCGATTCCATAATATCACTCACACTCAGGCCCTCGCCCTCACTCAATCATCAATCATTCCAGTCTCTGGGGCTCACAATGCCATGGAACTAGCCCGAAATGATGATATGATGTGTCAATAAATGGTAACAGAGATTGATATATGATATGCGTATGACTGAGCATGTAATGCAATGAAAGAAGATAAGCCAACAACATATATGACCTCAGTGGGTCCCAATAGGATAAGCATGTAACCTAGACATGGTTTCTAACATGGATTATAACTCAATAGCTCAAGTACGTAGTAAATTCATGGTTACTAGTAAGATCAGGTAACTACACAGTACCATAGAAATAACAGAGTCACAATTCACATAGGCGTGCACACGCCTGTCACCTAGCATGTGTGTCACCTCAACATCGATTACAGAACACGAAATTCGGGGTTTCATACACTCAACACCAAGTCTAGAATTGTTACGTACCTTGAACGAGCCAATTCCAATACCGAGCAAGCCAAGCGATGCTCCAAAAATGCCATCTCGCGTGTTCTGACCTCCCAACTGCTCGAAGTTAACCAAGAACAACTCAAACACATCAAACAATGCTAAAGGAACCCATCCAATTGCAAAGGTCAAATCTTGAATAACAAGCCCAAAATTGGCCAAAAAGCCCAACCCTAGCCCGCGCCTCGCTACTCGACAAAATCCGACAACTCATTCGATTACGAGACCAACTATATTGGCTTCACTCAAATCCGACTACAAATCGATGTTCAAAACTCGAAAATTCACATTATAAAATTTTAGGCTAAAACCCCCAATTTTTCTTTTTAAATCATCAACCAAATGTCAAAAAACAAGATATATTCATGAAATATAACAAAAAATGAGTGGAGAAAACTTACCCCAATCTATATGCTCAAAATTGCTTCAAAAAACATCTCAATCCGAGCTCCATAGCTCCAAATATGCAAAAATGTCTGAAACCTTCGAAATAGAGTACTATATACACTGTTCCAGGGGTACCCTTTGCAATCGGGATAACAAACATCGCGATCGTGATTAGAAAATTTGCAGGACAATTTTTACCCTATGAGATCAGGGCCCAAGCGCTATATCAAGCCAATCATGGCACAAATCAATTTAACCCGTTGCGGCATGAAACCTGATCCTATAATATAATCAATATAACAAGATGCGGCATGCAACCTGATCCTATAATATCACTCACACTCAAGCCCTCGCCCTCATTCAGTCATCATTATATCCAATCTCTCGGGCTCATAATGCCATGGAACTAGCCTAAAATGATGATATGATGTGTCAATAAATGATAACAGAGACTGAGATATGATATGCATATGAATGCGTATTACTGAGTATGTAATGCAATGAAAGTAGATGACCCAACAGCAGAAATGACCTCAGTAGGTCCCAACAGGATAAGCATGTAGCCTAGACATGGTTTCTAACACGGATCACAGCTCAATAGCTCAAGTACATAGTAATTCATGGTTACAGGTAAGATCAGGTAACTACACAGTACCATAGAAATAACGGAATCAAAATTCACACGGTGCACGCCCACACGCCTGTCACCTAGCATATGCGTCACCTCAACATCGATCACATAACACGAAATTCTGGGTTTCATACCCGCATCACCAAGTTTAGAAGTGTTACTTACCTCGAACGAGCCAATTCCAATACCGACAAGCCAAGCGATGCTCCAAAAATGACATACCGCGCGTTCCGACCTCCAAACATCTCGAAACTAACCAAAAACAACTCAAATACATCAAACAATGCTAAAGGAACAATCCCCATCGCAAAACTCAAATCTTGAATCAAAAGTCAAAAATTGACCAAAAAGTCCAAACCGGGCTCGTTCCCCAACAAAACTCAAAAAGTCCGACAACCCGTTCGATTACTAGTCCAACCATATTAGTTTTACTAAAATCCGACTCCAAATCGATGCTCAAAACTTGAAAATTCACATTAT
This sequence comes from Nicotiana knightiana, assembly GCA_005239525.1. Taxonomy (NCBI): domain Eukaryota; kingdom Viridiplantae; phylum Streptophyta; class Magnoliopsida; order Solanales; family Solanaceae; genus Nicotiana; species Nicotiana knightiana. The sequence continues at coordinate 86,787 of ML418504.1, read as the reverse complement.
GAAACTTTAGGCTAAAATCCCCAAATTCTCTTTTGAAATCATCAACCAAATGCCACAAAAGAAGACATATTCATGAAATCCAACAAAAAATGTGTAGAGAACTCTTTCCCCAATCCATATGGTAAAAATTTCTTCAAAAATGGCCTCAATCCGAGCTCCATAAATCCAAATATGCAAAAATCTGTGAAACCTTCGCAATAGAGTACTATATACACTGTTCCAGGGTTACCCTTCACGATCACGGTCACATTAGAAAAATTTTCAGGAAAATTTATACCCTATGCGATCGCGGCGATCTCCCCGCGATCGTGAAGAATAAACTTCCATTTAACTCTTCCCAACACTTCCCAGATAGCCTGTAGTATATTGGCCACAACTTTATGTACAAAAGTCCAAATGACAAACGGTATTATCTTAGAAAACTAGACACAAAGGGCCACAACTTTCTCATTTGGTTCATCTCTAAATTCCTTATAAATTGCAAGATATAAGCTTCCAAATTCGGGTCAATGCAGTAGAGATTTTCTTCTGTGCGATCGCGAGAAGGATTCCGCGATCGCGATTCACAGCTCTATTTTTCCAATTTTCTCTTCGCTAACGCAACCAAATCCAGGCGATTGCAATGTATACCCCTGTAGCCAAAAAGTAGCCACTAAAAATGGCCTAAAAATGGTCCAAAACCACCCCGAAACTCACCTGAGCCCTCGGGGCTCCACGCTAAATATCCACACATGTCTAGAAACATCAAGCGAACTTGCTCGCACGATCATATCACCAAAACAACAACCAAAACCATAAATCAGAGATCAACATGCATGAAATTTGAAGGGAGAACTCAAGAACTTCAAGAATTGCAACCAAGTGTCCGAATACTATCAAACCAACTCCGAACGACCCCAAATTTTGCAGGCAAGTTCCAAATCATAACACAGACCTACTCGATGTCTCAAATCTCACTTAACAACATCAAAATCAAAAATCGCACCTAAAATCGACTTAATGAAGTTAATGAACTTTCAACTTCTGAAACTCGAGCCGAAACATATCAAATCAACCCCGAACGGACTCAACTTTTGCACACAAGTTCCAAGTGACATAACAAAACTATTTCAATTCCCGGAACCACAATCAAAATCGTATATCTCAAAAGTCAACTCTTGGTAAAATTTATGAACTTTTCCAAACCTTCAAATTCTAAATTTCGCAAATTTGTGCCGAAACCTTCTAGAAACATCCAAATGCAAATACGGGCATATGACCGAGTCGAAAATCACTATCCGTACCTAACAGAACTATCAAAACTCCAGTCTGATGTCAAATACTAAAAGGTCAAACATGGTCAACTCTTCCAACTTAAAGCTTAACTCATGAAATTCATTCTTCCAAATCCATTCCAAGTAACCTGAAAATCAAAACCGACGATTCACATAAGTCGGAATACATCATACGGAACTACTCACGTCCTCAAACTACCGAGCAAAGTGCAAATGTTCAAAAGGACCGGGCGGGTCGTCACACCCTCTCCCACTTAAACATACGTTCGTCCTCGAACGTACCAAAAGTCATTTCAAAGCCATCAAATCAACGTGTAGCCTTAACATACACTTACCTGGGGGTGATCCCACGCCATCCTATTCCACATAGGCCCGACAACACAACATATTAAAGATCATTAATTCAATCTTAGCACATAGACCTTAGAATCCAATTTCCAATATTCGGAATTTCTTATAAGACCAATATATCGCATCTACACACTGTATAAGTTTGAACAAGCTGTATCAAGCCATCACCATAACCTAAGATGTTATCACATGATATACCGCATAACTCAAATACTCATAGCATAATCTCCAATCACCGCAACTACCCAAAACAATCCAATTCCGATAATAAACCTCATGTCAAACAAAACTTCGTTCTAAAACCTTTGTACACTACCGATGATGAAAGAAACACGTGGAAACTCAGAACCATTTATCAGATCAACAAGTCATGGAGCTCCCTCTCCTTCAACAAGAACTATAGCCAATTTCTAAGCCGACTTCCAATATTGTTCTTCCAACTATACCGCAATAAAATACAATAACACACATCCTAGATCCAACGACTTCATCTTATCAAATACCAACTACTCTACGGACATGCAACACCAATACTATCCAGTGCCACAAACCATGCAATACATGCACCCATACACAATAATTCAAATATACTCAAACATGGAAAATGACTCAAACGAGAGAACCATCCCGCAAGTTCAACAAGTACCGCCACAACGAAATGCTGAAAATCCATCACACACCGTAGAACCATAACACGCGAATCTAACACAAAGGATCGTACCTCAACATAAATCCGTTGCAATGCGTGACCCCATCCAAACACTGGTCCATATTATATACCTCAAGCCACCTTGCTCAAAATCAATAACCACGCGCAACTCGTTATCAAGTACCCAAGGTCCATGACCATAATCACATAGAATCAAATGACATAATGCCATGTAATCCCGAAAGAATGTAACCAATGCGCACTCAATCATGCATCACCCAAATACCTATCTCGCTCAAATTCCGCTATAAGGCCCCAATAGAACTGCACCGTTTGTGCCCATAACAAACAAATCCCAACCCTTGATAGTGTAGAAGAGTAACTCATGGAACATGTCCGAACACTAACAAACCCAACTTTAACTGAATGGCACACCCTTCAACAATAGCAGTACAGAGTGAACCAATATGACCCGGTGTATAATACACATCCTTATTGGGCTTACTAATGAACCCCAAATCAACTCTGGTCACCCACAAATAGATAAGTAACCCTCAGAAAGTCCACAATGACTGAATCACAACACATACTCTCATCTGGCTAGCTTTGGCCACAACTTCACAGCCCATAACCACGAAACAATCCACTTCTGAGAAGTCCAGTCTCCAATTCCATAGAACACATGAATCACCATATCCGATACCAATCCCGTCGCTCGAACGTATAGCACATCTCTCACACACGATCATCCCCATGAGGAAATACTTCTACGATTCTCCCTTGCCACATAGCAAAAATCTGAATATCGTCAGTCGATCAACCAGGCGGGTTTTGCAGCACCAATGAAGCATCCGCAAGTCAAAACACAACGCGCCTTCTGAAATGTGCACCCTTCTCCGGCAATAAAAAGTAGTGATATCATTCACCTAATCATCTGAATGGTCCCTGTTGCCTAAGAATTATCGACCTTCCCTTTAAAATTGAACTGCGACCTTGCACACGTAAATCTTAATCCTACATAACACACCACATCAATAATGCCATCATGTGAAGAGTAAAAGAATCGCATAATCAACTCTGAGTGACAAGCAGAACACATACCCGATAAGTCAGAAACCTTCCATTTGATCTCATCCAGGAGAAAACCTCAATATGCAACTTGTTTCTCACGCCGGTAGGAAAAATCCACCTCGAACCGTGATAGAAATCATCGAGAACTCTTTGGAATCCATTTGTACATAACTAAGCTATCAGAACTGAATCTCTCTAACTCAACCAAGCCATGCAGGTCGCCAAGCCCAAGGTTATTGCCACAAAACACCTATAGGGACTCACCACATCGTAAGTACCCAAAGAACCGATCATATCCATTATTATGCTGGTCCAACCTACTACCAAGTTGTCCTATTTCTCCGAGTTACTTACAAATTGCCTTCAAATTGGATACTTCTCCTTGCTAGAACACAACGATCCTTAACCAAAACTTGTCCCACGAACTCTAGCATAGAACCACATCGCGCTAAGGCCCATAAGTCGCTGAATTCCCTCTTAAGTACCCCAAAAGTAGCACAACCAAGATACCCACTCTGAAGAGACCTTCTACGAATTTAAAGTCATTTCCTTCACCTTCCTGATACTGATATGTAGAATCCATAAGGATAGAGAAATACCGAGAGTCTCGACACCATCTAATGTAAATCTTTATTTCTAGCCATTTACAAATACTGAAAATTCCCATTTTCTACGTATAAATATTGAATCCATTAGAACCATTCTCGAGATCCATTCCACTCTACTCAAATCTCAATTACACCGCTCAAACGGGTTGAACGACCTGTGCCCTATTAGAACAACACCCAAAGAAGTAATCCCACATTAATGCAACCAAGCAAATTCCTACTCTATGCACACTACATCCTTCACAAGTAACAACTCACTCATTCCATGATTCCCATATACCCATAGAGTGTGATACAACCCGTATCCAGAAATTCCCTTACTCGAGTCATCCTCGATATCAACCCCTACAAATTATAACTGATTCACAAGTATACCTCAAACTGAAACCAATACAACACATATCCGTGCAATTTAATTGTCGATAGCAGACTCCCCCACTTGGCTCAAAGCCATAGAATAAAACAATCGATAACTCACAATACCCATACTCTATTACTGCCATAATCCCGGGCTGAAATTCAACTACATCCTCATAAGATCATGTAATACAAACCATCTAATACTTCAAATCATCTGCGAATCACGCATTCATCCTAGTGACGGCCGGGTCGACCATTACAACCCATCCAAACTTAAATCGTACAAATAAAAACTATTGGTAGAAAATAAATCCTCCACACAACATCATAAAATCTACACATTCGTAGATTACCTCGTAGGTTGTAACACACCTACTTAGCCTCAAACTGACATCTCTTTAAACCCTTTCGCAGCCTCAACTACTACGCAATAACTTAATCTTCCTGAGTTTGAGCCCATCAACAAGCCTATGAGAATCTATTTCGTTCCACAATTAAGCAACACAAAAGATCCTTCAATACACTCATGAATCGATACTATACGTCACATCAAGACAGAAATCAAGCACCCAATGGTCCTTTTACTTCTCAAGCAAACTATTCTCAATGCCTTCAAACCATCCGAACACATCTCGTAGTCACATCATACTCATCATATAGCTATCCAATCACTCATCGAGCCACAAATTCCACTCATAGGGATACTACCCAACGTATAAGTCCAAAAGCACATGCTCACACAACCATTATTCCCGTGCTCAAGCTACAGTCAAAACCCCGCCTCAAGCCCTCCATACTGGCACATCATCAACACATAGAAATCACATCTCGCACTCATCCATGGAATCATAAGTCGTCGATGCCAAGTTGATACCAAGTGCTAGAGCTATTCATTTGGATCGGATATCTAAAATTCGAACTGATCCGCTCAATTTCGGATTTCAAAATTTTGAATATTTGGATTGGATTTCGATTGTGTTTATTAAAACTTCGGATATTCAGATCGGATTTGGATTGGTATAACTGTAACCCGATCCAATCCGAAATCCGAAATTATTATGACATGTATAAATATTAAAATTTAATTTCAGATAGATAGTACTTCCTTTACATCTTCCTCCAAGTTATTACCTTTACAATTGCTAGATTTAGCTATATTGGCACCATAGTACTCTCATAATTGCAGAAATATTAATTTTTCTTACTGTATTGCCTCTTTTACAAAGAAAATATACATATGAGTTCGCAACTTTGAGGAATAATAATCCGATCCGAAATACAAAAATTCGATCCGATCCGATCTGATATTAATTCAGATTGCATTGGTAGAATCCAAAATCCAAAATCCGAATCCGAAATGTGCTAAATCCGATCTGATCCATGCACAGCCCTACCAAGCACTCACATGCGCATACAAATGCGTGGATGGAATTCAAGAGTTGTGCTTCAAGCTGAATCAATGCCGCACGATAAGAAAAGAAATATGGGAAGTATATCCTAAATGTCCTTTAGCCTCTCGAAGATAGGTATGGACGTCATCATACCGTTGCGCAAGACTCTACTAGAAACTTGCTCATGACTTGTAGAACCTATGAACCTAGAGCTCTGATACCAATCTGTCACGACCCAAAATCTAACTTGTCATGATGGCACCTAACCTAACCCTCCAGGTAAGATAATTAACAATTATAAAATTCTAATGAATTTTAATAAGACAATTAAGTATAAGAAAATATCTGAATCTTATACATTTCCCAACGACTGATAGTACAAATCATGAGCTTCTAAGATTAGAATTTACAAAGCTGGTATGAAATAAATACGTCATCTGTTCGGAATGTACATAAATAAATTTTTTTATGAATCTAAGGCTAACATGAACAAGAGGCAGCTACGACCGGAACGCATGTACATCTTAAAATCCAGCTCTCGTCAATCTCAGCAACGGTAGTAGACAACATCTGCACGCAAGGTGCAGAAGTGTAGTATGAGTACAACCGACCCCATGTACTCAATACACAAACCTAACCTTAGGTTAAACAGATACCACTATGCTCATATGTCAATATGTATGAGAAGTCATGAATGACGTGATACCATACAATATGAGGAATAAATGCATCTCTATGCATGTATGTCATATGTGCACGTCAATGCCTTGTACCTTAGAGATGAAATCATCACACTCTCAGAGTATTCAATCTCAATGTCTCACATTTTCCACTCATCATGCTCAACCGCTCAGTACTATATATGGAAGATCCGGCCCAGAGAAGACCCATCCCGAAATACATACATCAACTGACCATTAGTCACTCAGTACTAAGTACGGCTAAATCCAACCTGTGGGCATGATCCATCCCCAGGTATATAAAAGCTTCGGATCCATCCTCAATACAATCAACCGCGTTCACTGGGTGTGTTTGCAGAATCCGGAGGGCTCCTTCAGCCCAAGCGCTATATCAAGCCATTCATAGCACAAATCAATATAACCTGCTGCGGCGTGAAGCCGGATCCCATAATATAATAATTATAACATGTTGTGGCGTGTAGCCCGATCCCATAATATCACTCAAACTCAGTCCCTTGGCCTCACTCGGTCATCAATCTCTCCAGTCTATCGGGCTCACAATGCCATGGAATTAGCCCAAAATGATGATATAATGTGTCAATAAATGGTAACAGAGATGGAGATATAATATGCATATGAATGCGTATGACTAAGCATGTAATGCAAATAACCCAAATGCAAAAATGACCTCACTGGGTCCCAACAGGATAAGCATGTAGCTTAGACATGGTTTCTAACATGGATCACATCTCGATAGCTCAAGTACGTAGTAATTTTATGGTTACATGTAAGATCAGGTAATTACACAGTACCATAGAAATAACGAAGTAACAATTCACATGGTGCACACCCACACTCCCATCACCTAGCATGTGCATCACCTCAACATCGACCACATAACATGAAATTCAAGGTTTCATACCCTCAGCACCAAGTTTAACAGTGTTACTTACCTCAAACGAACCAATTCCAATATCAAGCAAGCCAAGTGATGCTCCAAAAATGCCATCCCACGCATTCCGACCTCTAAACAACTCGAAACTAACCAAAAACAACTCAAATAAATCAAAGAATGCTAAAGGAATTAATCTCAATCGCAAAGGGCAAATATTGAATCAAAAGCCCAAAATTGGCCAAAAAGTCCAACCCGGGCCCGCGCCTCGAAATCGACAAACTCACAAAATCTGCCAACACGTCCGATTACGAGTCCAACCATACTAGTTTCACTCAAATATGACTCCAAATCGATGTTCAAAACTCGAAAATCTACATTATGAAGCTTTAGGCTAAAATCCCCAATTTCTCTTTCGAAATCATCAACCAAATGCCAAAAAAAGAAGATAGATTCATGAAATATTTCACCCACAAGTCCATAGTGACATAACGAAGCTTTTCCAATTCTCGTAACCATAATCTGAATCCGATATCTCCAAAGTCAACTCTCGGTCAAACTTATGAACTTTTCCAAACCTTCAAATTCCATATTTCGCCAATTTGTGCTGAAACCTTGTAGAAACATCCAAATGAAAATACGGGCATACACACGAGTCCAAAATCACTATTCGGACTTAACAGAACCATCAAAACTCCAGTCCGAGGTCAAATACTAAAAGGTCAAACTTGGTCAACTCTTTCATCTTGAAGCTTAACTCATGAAATTCATTCTTCCAAATCAATTTCGAGTAACCTGAAAACCAATACCGACGATTCACATAAGTCATAATACATCATACAGAACTAATCAAGCCCTCAAACTACCAAGCAAAGTGCAAATTTTCAAAACGACCGGTTGGGTCATCACAACGTAGATCTTAACTCTACCTTATGAAGGTAGAGACGCTATTTCCGATAGATCATCGGCTTAAGAAACAGTGAAAGAAATCAACAAATATAGAACCAACAGGGTAATAAGATAACATAAGCGAACGACATAACGCATAATAATAATGATCCAAGATTAAAAAAAAATACAAAAATAGTACTAATACCACTAGTAAGATAGGAGAAACTATCGTCTATCTGTCAACCCGACACCCTAATACTTGACCTCCACATCTTCCTATGAAGGGTCATGTCATCGCTATGCTGAAGTAATGTCATGTCCTGCCTAATCACCTTAACTAGGACTTCTTTAACCTACCTTTACCCTTCCTATGCTCGGAGATGATCAACCTCTCATATATGCTAAGTCCTAATCGGGGCATATATGTCTCTCCTCTTCACATTCCTGGACCATCTCAACCCGATCCCCACAACTTGTCCTCTACCTCTGCCACTCCCTCCTTGTCCTTAATAACATAATTTCTAATCCTATGTTTCCTGGTACGCCCATACACATTGTTACATCCGGCATGTTAAAGTTTCGTCGTAAGTTAATCGACGTCAGTTTGGGAATGAGATTATTTTGAGATTATAAGCATTATGATATTTCAAACAAGTGATGAGCAAATTCGTGAAGGTGAGAGGGTAAGCAAATTGAAGAAAAAAATTTCGTCAAAGATTGACGTTTAGAGGTAAATATGGTCCAAGCTATAATACCCCGTATTTATGGACTAGTGCCATACAAGGTACCACATGACCATAATGGTAAGATGTATAAAGTTTGTTAAAACTGAGTAGTATTATAATTAATTTGAGATAATTCTTAATTATGTGGGTAATTAGTTAATTATTAGATTAGTGGGAGATTAACAAGTTATTAAGGAAATGAGTGGATAATTATTGAGTGGGAAATTTTCCCCCAATGTGGAAGCCAAATATGATCCATTAAGTGACTCTTAAATTACTTTGCAAGGTGGAAAAATTTAAAGAGATGAGCACATTTATCTCATTTGGTGAAAGAATGTTATCAAAAAGGCAAAGAGATGGCACGACCCTATTGATTCCCTTTCTTGTAGTAAACAACATCCCCTTCCTAATTAGTAAGTTTGTTCATAAGTTTTAAAGTGGGATGCTAAGATTTGTAAAGTAATGATGGATATTAATCAATTCATTTGAAACTTCAAAGCGTGAGATTTGCGATTCTAAGGGAGTACAGTGCAATCTTTCTTAAGAATATCATACAGATTTTTCCCTACTTCGATCCGCCGTTACATATTTTGATGCAATTGATGTGTGTTAGAGAGATTGTGAAGATAATCGGCTCAGGTATGTTAAGGCTATCTCTTCTTTCCTTTTGGCATGATCCATACAATACAAACGAAGCGAAAAAATGCACAACATCCATAAATGACTCTATTCATAGAAATGCTAGAGATGCATATGTTCTTGATTCCCCATGTGTCCTATTATTCTATCATCTGTTCACGGGTCTCAGAAAATATGTAAGTTGATAAAGTTACTTCATGACATTAAGCAAAGGCATAATGGTCTTATGACGTTCTGAGAGATTTTATTGACGTACTTCTGCATTCATTTATACATGAACATTGACTCATGACCAGATGGAATTATATACGCGTATATTATATGTATATGGGATATGGGAAAAGGTTACAGCGTTGTATACGCACCAATACCTGATCAGCTGGTATACGTTGATCATTTTGCCCACGGTGGCCGAGATGATATGATGGGATGTCCTCAGAGGCTTGATGATGTTATGTACACATATACCTATGCATGGTATGGCATTTATACGCATATGCATGACATTTTAAATATTAAACAATTCACAGAGCTATTCAAATTTACATGTCGAGTCTTTTACTCCATGTTTCTCTCATGTCTATTATTTATTGATTTCCATTCCTTACATACTCGCTACACTATTTGTAATGAATTCCCTTTTGCCTGGGGATTTATCGTTTCATGCCCGCAGGTCCTGAACAGATTGAGAGTCCTCCAAGTAGGCTATCAGCTCAGCGAAAGGTGTTGGTGCACTTCATTTGCTCCGGAGTTACTTATGTGGTCAGTATGATTAGGACATGTATTGATTAGTATGGCGGGGCCTGTCCCGACCTTTATGATATTTATGTACTCTTAGAAGCTTGTAGACATATGTCGTGTACGTGAAAGATTGTATGGCCTTGTCGGCCTATGTTTAGTGTATGAGTGATCATTTTGGTCTTATAGGTCAATACTTCATATGTATAAGTTTGTATTCCCTCATGATTTACTCCGGTTTATTTATCTACAACATTATATTGGTACTCGATTGAGTAAGGTACCGGGTGCCTGTCGCAGTCCATCGGTTTGGGTCGTGACACACACTAACAGAAAATGGATAATTTCCCACCACAAAATCAGTCGAAAAATGGTCAAAATTCCAAATTTCCGACCAAAATTGGTTGATCGAAAAATAATTGGTCGAAAAATTTCGACCAAATTCATCGGTGATTTCCGGCCAAAGTGGTCGGGCCGTTTAAAAGGTCAGAAGACCAAACTATTTTTAAACTACCAACCAATTCGATCATAAACTATAAATTAAAAAATAAAATCCCTTAAATTATCGACTAAAACCTTCTATAAAATTTAAATTTGTTTTTATCATTTTCGACCAATTCGATCGAAAATCTGGAAATGTTTTTTGAACTGGGCAAATTTTTGATTGTTTCCATCGGAAATCAATCGGAATTTTTTGTAACAATCAACCAAACCATATACTTAAAAGACTACAAATCAAATTTAGTTTGTTCACCTTCATCACCAGATAGATCATGTTCATGCTTTTTCATGAATTTTTGCATCTTCACAAACGTTTCAAATTGTGAATCCAATTTGTTGCTTCAGATCATGAATTTCTTTTTTTTTTAGATTCCATATGTTCTTTATTTAGCGAAAGCATCGGCTAAGAGTGTGTTTGGATGACTGTAGGTCTGCATACTCCAAGTTCATAGACTCTGCATTTGTTTACTCCACCCGCTGCCTCTATCCATAATGAAGTTATATCATTGGGTGTTGGTTGAGTTGAAGGAGGCTGAGTTTGTTGCAATTTTTTCACCTTTTTATGATAATCTTCTTGAAATAAAAACATAACTATTATGTAACAAACTAATATTAATAAAAACTAAAGAATTTTAAAGTTAGTATTTTACATATGTGTCCGAGTGTTCTCTTGTACCGTCCTTCTTCTTTTTCTTATGCATCTCCCCAAACACCTCAGCATGAGTCACATCTCACCCCCTTTCCTTTTGCTTCATAACAAAATGTATGAGTTACTCATAACAATCATAAAATTCTATATGTAAAACTAAGAAAATTTTTATAAGTAATTACCAATCTTAGTTTATGGGTCGCATAACTAATGGAACCTCCTGTGTACAATGAGCCACCTTTACTGGAGGCGCGGTTTGCCTTTCCTTATTCAGTCTTCTTCTTCGATTCATCAGTATTCTATTTCCCAAGAAGTTTATTCCAAACATCTTCTTTTAACTACTCCGGCATTTTACCAGCATTTCGAGTAGAGAACAAAGTTTCTTTAATCCGCTTAGCAGCCTTCTTCTCGAAAATAGCATTATTTCATTTTGATGTTGAGGATGCCATGTACACTTTGTTTGCAATATTAAAAATAAAATTAGATGAAGATAATAATTATTAAATAAATTTCATATATTTTTACCCAAAATTAATTTCAGATTTGCTCTCTTATGTTGTACGGTATTTGTTTCCAAGAATTCCAAGACTCATGATAAAATGGCTTCATAGAATCCACAACCAAATGTGTAGACTGATAGGATGGGAAAAACCTATATTAAAGTTAAAATATATAATAAACATCTTAAAATTTCAAAAGTTTTAATTATCAATAAATATTCCTTAATTTTAATGTATCTAAAACTACATTCAAAAGTTTTAAAATAGTATAAGAATTACTTATCCATCCTTGTAGGGGACGATTATCAATGATTATAACTATTATATTGTACATCCCATCCAAGATTCTGCTTGCGTCTGCTAGAAGTGGTAGAAGTACCACTAGATGTAACTGGGCGAGAGCCTCCAATATCCAACTTAGATATGCTGGGAGTGGATGACGATGGAGATTATAATGGAGTGGAAGATGATGGAGCAATAAAAGACGAACCATCATGTTGAATACCATGAAAGCTCAGGGATGCAACAACTGGTGAGCCACCATGTGTAGTAGTATGACTTTCCAGTGAAAAAGATGGTATAAAGGTATGGGATAAAGTTAAGATAGCGCTGCTTTAACTTCTTTTGGTAGGCATAAAATAATACTGAACTGAATTAGATGGAGGGGGATAGTGATCATGGTATATGGTAATGAAGTCGGCTGAGGAGGATGAGGAAGAGGATGGTAAGGAAGAGAAAGACTCATATTTGACATAGTTGAGGTAGTTGGAAAAGATTATTTTTTCTTCTTAGATTTTAACTTTTTGATGCCCTTAGATACCATCTATGTAATATAATCATAATAACATATAAAACAAAAAACACAACAAGTCATAATAAATATAAAGTAATTATTCTACAAATTAAACGATTAAAGAAATAAAATAAACAACCTAACAAGTCATAAAAATATAAAATCATGTTACAACATAATAGATAATTAAAGGAATAACATAAAAACTTAAACATGTCATAAAAACATACAATAATTCTTCAATATATTAAATGGTTGAAGAAAAAACAACATAAAAAAGAATAACAAGTCAATCCTCACCGTTATCTTTATAGTGATCATCTAAGTCGTCATCATCGCCTATTTCACTTTCATCTAGTAATTCTTCCTCATCACCTATTTCATGTTCAATACCTCTATCTTCATCCTCATTTGTTCCAACGACAGAAGGATCAAATTCTTCATATATGCCTTCATTATGCTACAATTCATCTGATAATTTATCATCCACTATTACTTCAACACTTGAAGTGTCATTCTGGTACGCCACATCTAATGCATCTTCGACTTCCACTCAACCCATGGGCTTTGTTTTCCAAATTACCCCCCATGCAGACTTATTCTTGCTCAGAGGATAGGGAGCATAATACACTTGTTTCACATTTTGTGCAATGATAAGTGGATCATAAAGTCTATATTGCCCCGTGTGTTTAATTTCAACTATTTGGTATTGAGCGTGCACTTTTGTACCTCTATGCGGTGTTGGATCATACTACTTACATCGAAAGAGTACCAACTTTTTCTTCGTCCAACCTTCAGATACTCCAGTTCCAAAATCTCTTGAATTACACCATAATAATCAACATCTCCATCACCTTTCACCCACACCCCACTATTGTTTTTTTTTCCTTAGAACATTCTTCTTTATGAAACTTGTACTCGTTAACCAAGTATTTAGACATTATTTTGACTCTAGGGTCAGGTCCCTAAGCTATATTACGTTAAATGGGTCATTAATGCCATTAACTGGATTATGAACCTATATATAAAATTAAAGATAATTTAGAATTTTAAAAATACATATAATTGATTTACATATAATAAAAATTATTTTAAATAATAATTAATACTTACAAATTCTTTAAACCACTCTGAAAACCTGGGATAAATAACATCTTGCCCATATGTACCCACAAAGTAACCGCCATTATAACTTTTATTAGCTTAATAAGTGGTAGATCTATTATGAAAGTCTGTATTATATACAAATATATATTTACCTAGAATAAGGTTTGACCTCAGAGAAATTCAATAATACTTTTGTTGTAGCTGACTTTAGCTCCATCTCAGGCAACCTACAGTTTGGACTATTTTTTGGACCTCCTTTACGTGGTTGATTAATCAAGGAAAAGGATGGTGCCAAAGGATCAATTTTTCGACAATCTTCAATGCCGATTTGGTCTATTTCTCAAACATGGCACATCATGTTCAAAATAATATTAACAGAAATAAGATTTTTGTTTAGCCACATATGCCTCACATATCAAACCCTCAATTTTTGATCTATTTTTTACGGTTCGTTTATATTTTCAAATAGTCATGCATAGTGTGATTTTTAGACGAAATATATTTAAAGCGAACACAAAAGGTTAATGATTAAATTTTATTACCTCTCGAAGGATACATCCATCTACATTGAACGACCCTCCTAGATCTGCCTCTTGTGCAAGGTGAATTGGAAGATGTTCTCTTGATAAGTGGTGATTTTGACTACTTATTAGCGCCTTTTAGCTTTCGTTTTAATCCAAAAGCGCTTAATTTCATTCTCGAAAACTGATAAATATTCTTAATTGTAGAAATATTGGAAGATGAGCTCCCAAGATGAAATCAACTTCAAGAAGGAGTAATCTGAACTTAAGGACAAAAATAAAACAAAATCTCAAAGTGCGGACCATAGAATACCATCTACGGCCGCAAGTCATGAAGCAATTCCATCAGAGAAGGATGCAAGATGTGGACCGCACATGAAATTGAGCGGCCATAGAAGCTGGATAAGAGCAAAAGTACATAGAACCTGCATCTCAAGTTCAATAAAAGTGCGGACCGCACAACTATTGTGCCGCCGCAGAAGAGAAGCTACGTGGATGCACCCATATTTATCGCACCGCAGGAGATCAAGGTGCGGCCGCATACACATTCGTGCGGACCTCAGAAAGAGAGAAGTTAGGATGCAGTTCAGAATTATGCGGCCCTAGGTTTCCAATCCTGTCAGGCTGAAGCAAAGTGTGAACCACACATGGAATTGTGTAGCCGCAAAATCTCCGAAAGCGCATTTTCGTCCGAAAATTCCAGCACCGTATAAATAGAAGAGTTTTACTTTTTTTAGGTCAACTATTGACATCAGCAGCCACACTAAACGGTTTCTCTTGATCTTTGTTTGTAGTTTTTGTTATTTTGAGCTTTTTGAATATTGATTTCATCATTTTAATTATCAATATGGGTTTGATTACCACTTCTTCTTCTTTTACTTCCAATTTAAGCATGAGTAGCTAGACTTTCACTAGGATTGTGACCCAACCCTAGTTTGTAAACTTAATGGGTGTTTGATTTATTGTGTGTTTATGGTTGGGTGTTGATTATCTAGCCTTGTTCTTGCTTTTATTTGAAGAATTAATGGTTGCAAATATTATTTCATGCCTATTTGACTTGGTCTATACTTGAGAAAGAGAGGCTTAGTCTAGGAAAACTAGGCTAGCAAGAAATTAGGTCAATCGAGATATTGATTAGCCCAATCAAAGGGTTTAAATAGTAAAACCTGACTTGAGCTTATTATAAACTATTTTTTTCAATACCAATTTGAACTTGAGGAAGCCAAATTGGGCAAAATAACTCTCTGACCAAGAGGTAGTGAGTGGGTATTTGAGTGTTGATAGCGATAATACACCCCGACAAATAAAACAAGTTTTAAAGTTTAAAACCCATTAGGCGAACATCTAGGTGAAGGTCATAGCCCTAAGCCTTTTATATCATTTGAAAAACAATCAAAAACAGTGTCCTAATTTCATTCTTTATATCGCAATCGTAGTTTAACTTAGATGTCAAAACAAACCCAATTATTGCGGAAGTGCAAATCTAGATATACAAACTCACGCACTAAGATATATACTACTAACACCCATTCACATAGCTCCCTACGGAATTCGACCCTGACTCTTGTTGGGTATTACTATTGTATCGACCGTTTTCATATCCTCAAACAGAGGAGTAAAATTGGACGAGATCAATTTTTTGCGTCGTTATCGGGGAGCTAAAAAATGGTGTTAGCTATTTATTTAGGTGTGTTTTTGAAATATCTTCTTTTCCTTCCTTGTTACTAACGTGTGAGAATTATAGGTGCAACCATCTCAAACAACGAGCTTGGAAACATAGCCGTGGGGGATGTGGACGTTGATGATGATGCAAAGGATGAGGTTCCTCTTGAACCTCAAGTTAATAGACGAGGCCGACCACCTCAAGACCACCTCCACCACAAGCGGCTCCACACTCATTGTTGCCGAATAAAGGGTATGCAAGTGCTATAGTCCCACCCCGTTTAAGGGCGGGCAACTTTCAAATAACCAACGCGATGCTCACTTTACTCGAGCAACGAGGGTTCTTCACCGGTGCACCGGGTCAAAATGCATATAAACACTTGAAAGGGTTCGTTGATACGTGTTAGGGAGAAAACAAACAAATGTCTCCGAGGATGCTTTGAGGCTAAGGCTTTTTACCTTCTCTCTACGGGTGAAAGCTTTAGATTGGTTGGAACATTTTCCAAATCATTCCATTCGTACTTGGGATGAACTAGCGAAGAAATTTATTTCATAGTACTTCTCTCCCGGGCACATGGCCATTCTTCGGTATGAAATTATAGCATTCAAGCAAGAACACAATGAACCACTACACAATATATGGGAAAGATATAGGACAATGGTGAAAGAGTTCCCCAACAATAATATGATGGAGAACATGATTCACAAACTTTCCATCGGGGGATCAATACCACCAACCAATGTGTAGTGAATAACCTTGCTAGTGGAAACTTCATGACTACGCCATACGCGGAGGCATGTGATATTTTGGATGATATGGCAGATACTTCATCGGCATGTCAATCTAGAGCCAATATTTCACAAGTTGACCATGGGCAAGCCATAACCGATTTGACAACCACCATGAACCAATTGGAAAAGGCTCAACTTCAACAAGTGCAAACCCCGAGGCGAGTCAATGTTATGAAGGGAGTCAATATGATGGTAAACAAGAGAAGAACAAGACGTCCACAAGTGTAACAAAGAGTGGACAATTTTGTGCCCAATGATAGTGGATTTGATCAAAGTGATTATTACAATGATCAAGAAGAAGAGGTCCAATATGTGAACAACTTTTAAGAGCAAAGAAACAACTACCAAGACCCTAGTCAACAACAATGGAGACCTTCGAATAATCAAGGCAATTGGAATTCTAACAACCAAGCTAATTGGAATAGTGGAAACAATCAAGGCAATTGGAGTGGAAGCAATAACCAAGGGAATTGGAAAAACAATAATAACCAAGGTAATTGGTAGGAAACAACCAAGGGGGGTGGAATAGCAACCAAGGAAATCGGGGGTCGGGTTTTCAGAGGCCCCCAATGTACCACAACCGAGAAACCCACCTCCTTATCTTTCTCATGGTCCTAGTTCCTCCAACAATGAAATGGGTCATATTGAGAACATGTTCAAGCAAATGATGGAGAAGAATGTTGATTCCGATGCCCAACTTGCGTAACACAACACATCAATCTGAAACTTAGAAGTGCAAATGGTTCAAATCTCTCAAGCCTTAAATTTTCGTCCTAAAGGGGCACTACCAAGGGATACGATGGTGAAACCAAAGGGTGGGAACACTACGGCGCATGCCATGTACATTACTACAAGAAGTGGAAAATGTGGGAATGCACCTACCTCAAGTCAAAGGAAACTTGTGGATGATGAGCAAGTGGTAGAAGAAGAGGAGATCCTGAAAAATATTGTGCAAGCAATGATAAAGTGCAGATTGATATTGATGACACGGTGGAAGATACCCACGAGGATTGAACCCGTCTAGGGATCATGTGATTGATATACAGGAACTAATAGCGCAAAAAGCTAAGGCACCATTGTCTAAGCCACCTCCTCTCTATCCTCAAAGGATTTCCAAGAAAAATGGCAAGAATCGATTGAAGAAGTTCATTGATATGATGAAAATTCTCTCTATAGATGTGCCATTAGTTGAAGCCTTGGAGAAAATGACCGGATACGCAAAGTTTATGAAGGACTTGGTCACAAATAAGAGATCGATGAATTTTTAAACTATCAAAGTCACTCATCAAGTGACTGCATTTGTGCATTCGATGGATCCTAAGTTGGAAGATCCCAATGCTTTTACAATTCCTTGTACCATTGGAAGTACCGAGTTTGAAAAAGCTCTTTGTGATCTTGGGAGAGTATCAACTTGATGCCCTATTCGTTTTTCAAGACATTGGGAATTGGGCAACCAAGACCCACATCTATGAGATTACATATGGCTGATCGTACAATGAAGAGACCATTGAGGGTGATTGCGGATGTATTGGTTCGAGTTAACAATTTCATTCTCCCGACGGATTTTGTTATTCTTGATTGTGAAATGGATTATGAGCTGCCGATTATTCTTGGTAGACCTTTCCTTGCTATGGGGAAGGCTCTTGTTAATATAGAAGCTGGTGAACTCACTTTCGGTGTGGGTGATGAAAAGGTGGTGTTCCACGTGTGCAAATCTATGAGGAAACCGAATAGTAATGAAGTGTGTTCGTTCGTGGACTTGGTGACAGATGTGATTATTGATGATATAAGTTCCACGATTAATGTCGGTGACATGTTGGAGGCCGTTTGCTCAATTTTGATGATGATGATACGGATGTGTTCATGGAATGTGTTAATTCTTTGCAAGGGATGGGGTCGTATAATTATGCACCTCGGAAAATTTCCTTAGATCTTGAGAATAGGAAAAATCCTCCTACAAAGCCTTTAATTGAAGAGCCTCCTATCTTGGAGTTGAATCCATTAACTCCACATCTCAGGTATGAATTCCTTGGCCCTTGCTCTACTTTACCGGTTATTCTTTCCTCTTGTTTGAGTAACGTGCAAGTTGACTCTACATTGGAGGTGTTCGAATAGAGGAAGAAATCTATTGGGTGGACTTTGGCGGATATTCGGGGAATAAGCCCCGCATTTTACGTGCTCAAGATTAACTTGGAGGAATATACCAAACCCTCCATTGAACATCAAAGGAGACTCAATGAAGCCATGCAAGACGTGGTCAAGAAGGGGATCATAAAGTGGGTAGATGTCGGGGTTGTCTACCCCATTTCTAAAAGTTTGTGGACTTCTCAGGTGCAATGTGTTCCGAAGATGGGGGGCATAACTGTGGTCACCAATGATAAGAACGATTTGATTCCAATAAGAACATAATCGGGTGGAGAGTGTGTATGGACTATCAGAAGCTAAACAAAGTCACAAGGAAAGACCATTTCCCACTACCCTTTCTTGACCAAATTCTTGATAGGTTGTCCGGCCGAGAGTTCGATTGCTTTCTAGATGAATGTTTAGGCTACAATCAAATCTTTATTTCCACGGAAGATCAAGAGAAAACAACTTTCACTTGACCCTATGGCACTTTCTCTTTCAAACGGATGCAAATTGGCTTATGCAATGCACCAACAACTTTTCAACGGTGTATGATGGCGATATTTACGGATATGGTAGAGGACTACCTTGAAGTCTTCATGGATAAATTTTTGGTAGTCGGGGATTCCTTTGATGATTGCTTGGCAAATTTGGATAAGGTATTGGCAAGGTGTGAAGAAACAAACTTGGTGTTGAATTGGAAGAAATGCCATTTCATGGTTGAGGAGCGTATTTTCCTTGGCCACGAGATTTCAAAGAAGGCAATAGAGGTCGATAACGCGAAAATAGAGGATATTTCTAAACTTTCACCCCCAACATCTGTGAAGGGCGTGAGATGTTTCTTGGGTCATGCAGGGTTCTACCGGCATTTCATAAAGGATTTTTCCAAAGTGATGAACCCCTTGTGCAAGCTTTTGGAGAAAGATGCTAAATTTCAGTTCAATGTTGATTTCATGAGAGCATTTGAATTCCTCAAGTTCAAGTTGACAACTACTCCCATTATCACCGCTCCTAATTGGGGCATTTCTTTGAGATCATGTATGATGCTAGTGATGTAGGGATTGGAGCAGTTTTGGGGAAACGTATCAACAAGATTTTTCATCTGGTCTACTATGCTAGTAAGACCATGAATGATGCTCAAGTCAATTACACCGTTACCGAAAAAGAGCTCCTTACCCTTGTGTTTGCTATTGAGAAGTTTCGCCCATACTTGATGGGTGAAAAGATTATTGTCCATACGGATCATGCAGCACTTTGTTATCTTATGAGCAAGAAAGATTACAAATCCCGGTTGATGAGATGGGTGATTTTGTTGCCAGAGTTTGATATACACATACAAGACCGCAAAGGAAGTAAAAACCAAGTGGCGGACCAGTTGTCTCATTTGGAGGAGGAGGGGAGGCCTTATGATGGTCTTGAAATCAATGACTCCTTTCCCGATGAGAAAATCTTTGGCTATTTCAATGATAGAGGTGCCATGGTTCGTCGATCTAGCAAATTTTCCTGTAAGTGGTATCATCCCGGATGAGTTCTCTTCAAACCAAAGTAAGAAGCTCAAACGGGATTGTGAAGACTATTATTGGGATGAACCGTACCTTTCCGGATTTGCACGAATGGGGTAATTAGAAGATGTGTACCAAATGAAGAGCAAAATGTTATTCTTGAGGCTTGTCACTCTTCGCCTTATGGTGGTCACCGTGGCGGAGCAAGAACGACGACTAAAGTGCTAAGTTGCAGTTTCTATGGGCCCTCTCTCTACAAAGATGCAAGTGATATCGTGAAAATATGTGATGAATACAAACGGGCCAGGGGAATCTCGAAGAAGAATGAAATTCCTCTCACTATCATTTTGGATATTGATATCTTTGATGTGTGGGGTATTGACTTCATGGGTCCCTTTGTGAGTTCTTGTGGAAACACCTACATCTTAGTCGCAGTTGATTATGTATCTAAATGGGTTGAGGCCGTTGCTCTACCCAACAATGAAGCGAGAAGTGTGGTGGAATTTTTGAAGAAGAATATTTTCACAAGATTTGGTTCTTCGCGAGCTATCATAAGTGATGGGGGGTTGCATTTTTGCAACAAAGCTTTTGACACCTTGCTTAGAAAGTATGGTTTCACTCATAAAGTTATGGATCCATATCATCCTCAAGCTAGCGGTCAAGTTGAAATTTCTAACCGGGAAATAAAGAGTATCTTGTCTAAAACAGTAAATGTTAACCGAACGGATTGGTCAAAGAATATTGATAATGCACTATGGTCTTATCAGACTTCTTTTAAAACTCCTATCGGGATGTCTCCATACTGTTTGGTGTTTGGCAAAGTTTGTCATCTTTCGGTGGAACTCGAGCACAAAGCCATGTGGGCTTTAAAGAAGTTAAATCTTGATTGGGATGCAGCCGCTAACTTGCGGTTTAAACAATTGAATGAATTAGATGAGTTTCGGTACCATGCATATGCAAGTTCATCCTTATACAAAGAGAGAATGAAGTACATTCATGACAAATACATCCGAAATAAGGAGTTCAAGGTGGGAGATCTTGTTTTGTTGTTCAACTCACGATTGAAGATGTATCCTGGAAAGCTAAAATCCAAATGGAGTGGTCCCTGTGAAATTGTGGGTGTCACACCTTTTGGTGCATAGGACTTGAAGAACGAAAATGATGAGGTATTCCGAGTCAATGGTCACCGGGTGAAGCATTATTTGAGACAAGCAGATGATGAACACGTGGTGGTAGTGATTCATTTGAACTGATGGCAACTGCGTCGTGTCGCGACGTTAAATCAGGCGATTCTTGGGAGGCAACCAATGTATATTTTATTTTCTCTTTTTCCTTTATAGATAGGTGTTATTTTGTGCTAACTGGATTTGAAGTGTGTTGCGGGAATGAGTGTGCTTTACAGGAACTGCACTCAGAAATATTGGCTAAGTAAGGAAAAAGTGTGGACCGCACACTTTAGAATGCTACAGCAGAAGGCAATTGCGGCCGCACAGTTCTTGTGAGGACCGCACAAATTGAGATGGAAAAATGCAAATTCTCTGAAATTTGTTTGTCAGAGAAACAGTCAAAGTGCGGCCGCACAGCGAGTTCTGTGGTTCGGGCCAAAATATGCGACTGCAGAGCTAAGCTTGCGGACCGCAGATCATCAAAGGAAAGTGAACCTCCAGGTAACAGAGTGCGGACAGTAGAAGGAATCCTGCGGCTGCACTCGTCTTGTTTTTCCTTAGCCAGATTCGTTTTGTATAAATAGAATGCTAAGGCTACTGTACAAACTTTTCATTCTCTGAGCACTCAAAAAAGGCTAAAATCGTGCACACATCCGTTCAATCATCTACCACCTAGAGACGCATCTGTTATCATTCCTTAGCACTGCTTTATCACTGTATGTTCCAATAATTTCTAGGATTCTTTAATTTTCTTAGTTTAGTTTACAATTTGTTAGTCATTTTAGACCATTTGTCATTAGAAGTCAATTTTCTATCCATGTGGGGTTTATATTGTGTTGGGTCAACTCCTAATTGCTATTTGGGGAATGGATATCTTGATTATGATGTTTATTGCTATTACCATGTCCAATTTGTGCATAAATCGAAATCCTTAAGGAATCTACCCTACCTATTTTTGAAATCTGCAGTCGCACAGGAAATTATGCAGTCTACAGAAGTGTTGACTAGGGTAGTTGGTGATGAAATAATGTGCGGACCACAATAATCCTATCGCGGCCACAGAAAAGTGTGTGTGGCCGCAGATCTGGCCAATCTCTATCTTCAGAAAATTGCAATTTTGAGGTACTCATAGTTCGGCCGCATTGACAATAGTGCAGACCGCACTTCTTATGTGCGGTCGCACTCAAAATTGTGCAGACCAAAATTTACTCTCTCTGTGGCCGCTAGTCAAAATTATGCGGTCTGCATAACCCAAGTTGCGTCTACACTTGCAATTGTGCGGACCGCACTTCCCCTCCCTGTAAACATGTTTTGTTCTACGAATGTCTGTTTATATGCGCTTGAACTAGAACTGACTCCTGCTACTATTTGTTACTAGAAAATTTGCAGATCTCGAGGTCATGGTGACATGTCAAAGGGGAGTGGTAAGCCTTCTAGAGGAAGAGGCAAAAGCAACTTACCCCTCGTCCTCTAAAGGGTAATCAGTAAGAAAGCCACAGTAGGCCGAGGAAGACAACCCAAGCCGTCCGAATCTAAATCATATGCCCCATCTCAGGAAGCATCAGAGGGTGACTCAGTGTAAGAGCTTCCTCCTGTTCAATCACAGGCATAGCAGCCTCAGGTCAGATACCAACTTAGAGACTAACCTACCTCCTTTGAGAGCACTTTCGATGCTTCGAAAGGTGATAGTCAGGCTACAAAGCCCTCATCTACACATGCCCCCGGTGCACCTACTACTACAGTAGATGTTAATGATATCCCAGATGATGGCCGAGGGGGTGATACCAGAGTTTCCGGACTTGAGAGATCGAAGAAGAAAGAGATTTCGGAAGATAGGTTTGTTAGTCTGGCTGCTTTCACAAGTTTCTAAGAGTGGTGTCCACTGAGATCGCTCACTCTTGAGTGTCAGTTCATGATAAAAGACCTTGAAAAATACAACTCGGCAGTGTTGAGACAAATTAGGGAGCATAAGGGGTGGATGTGGTTTACCCAAAGTGTGGTAGATGCCAAGGAATACCTGGTCTGGGAATTTTACGCCAATGTGGTGTATATAAAGAAAGGGACCAAGGTAACAAAAGTGAGAAATCTAAAGGTGATATTTGATCAGACTACCCTGAACATGTATTTAGAGTTTGAGGATGTGAAGCTTGTGCAATACCTGGAAAAGTTAGCATTGGGACATGCAATTCGACCATGGCTAGCTGAGATTCTTGAAGCTCTGGAGCCGCCTCCAACATGGATCACAACAGGGGTTCCTATTCAGCAGAACACCCTAAATTTTGAGGCAAAAAGAAGGCAGACATTCGTGTGTAACATACTCGACCCGTTCCAAAATGAAACAAATCTTCCAATTCAGCGGGCATTGCTAATCGCCTCTACTATGGTCGGATACCAGCCAATGTGGGTGTTGTGATGTCGGCCAACATGTCTGTAGTCGCCAGGAAAGGTGACACCTCCTACCCGTATCCCAACACTATCACTAAGTACCTTACGGATGGGGGTGTGGAGCCAGGGGATTTTGATACCAAGGTCTGGGAGCCGTTCTCATGGTATTCTTTGATGGGTAGTGGAAACCTAAAGAAAAAAGGTCAACCCTCTACTATTGTCGTCCAGCCTGATGAGTCCGCTGGGGTAGCTGCTGAGACAGTTGACATGCCATCTACTTCAGCAGCGCCTTATGATGATGCATCATCTATGCCTCCACCTCCTTCTTCAGGTCCTTCAGAATCATTTCCTTCCACATCATCTTTGAAGCAGGTGCCCATGCCCACTCATACACTATCTGTGTTGTGAGTCTCCCAAACACTAGTGAGCCTCAACAACTGGATGCAGACAGCCACTACAAAGCTGTCTCATATATCCAGTGTTGTTACAACACAGTCATCCACTATGGCACCCAGATTCCTCTAACAGTCGAGGATACATTGAAGAAGATCTTGGATAACTTGGCGACCATCATGAACACCTTGGTAGCACATGGAGCAGTGATTGAGGAGCTGGGGACGCAGGTAAAGAAAATGAGGAAATCCCAAGCGTCCAAGAAATCAATTGACAGGCTGAGGAGAGAGGTGACCAAGATAGAAGCAGTTGGTGATCTTCCATTTGATATGCTCATGGGGTCATCCACCAGCACCAGCAGATCCAACAACACCATCAGCTCCAGTGGCACCAACTGGCTTGTCTGAGGAGCTAGACCTGGCTACCGACAATGCTGAGGCAGTGCGCCAGATGTTCACCAACCTAGTTACTCCTATAGCCGATGATGATGAGATCCAGTTTGAGGAGACTAAGAGAAATGACGCTGCTATGGACACGGAGATGTCCAAGGCCACATAGGGAGTCTTTTTCACTCTTACCCTTCTTTATTCTTGTTTTGTTAAGCATTGGGGAAAATGCTTATTTTTATTCGAAGGGGTGGAGTTTATTTTCTATTTGGATGAGTTTTAGACATTTGGTTTGTAATAACTGACAGTATTTTCTTTGTTTTCTTTATTCTGTATATATATTCTCTCTGTTCTCTCTTAATGTATATACTCTCTCTTTTCCTCTCTCATTATGTATATTCATTATGCTTTCAGTAGTTTGCTTCTTAGCTTCTTTATTCCGTTTTCTTATTACTCTATGTTTAACTAGTAGTTTCTTTTTAATTTTGTAGCTTCTTTTTATTTTTTAGTGAACAATAATCTTATGGTTTTCATAATGCCACGGTTCTTTCCAAAGGTAAGTTTTTGTGTGAACCGAGTGACTCTTCCCAACGATTGATGGCGTGACAACCTTCTTAAGGGATTGAGTCTTTTTTTTGGCGTATAGGTAAGAATAGTAGTAATAATGAATAAAAATCCCTAATTGAGTTAGGCTCGAAGAGTCAAACATGATTCACTCGGTACCAACACACTTAGCTACGTACGTGCTTATGGTTAAGAACAAGTTTTTTAGAAAGAAATAGCTCTAGTTTTGTTGTGGGCCCTCGACTCTATCCTCTTTTACAATCCCGTTGCGTGAGAGGTGAGATGTTTTTGTTGCAAGTCCAAGTACCCCTGCAAATGGTCTAGAATTTTCCTTGAATGTGTTTCTAGGCTGTCACATTTCACGTTAGAACGTTGAAGTTTCGTCGTAAGTTAATCGACGTAGACTCGGGAATAAGATTATTTTTTAGATTATAAGTATTTATGCTCTTTATAACAGGTGATAATTAAGGATTGTGAAGGTTAGAGAGTAAACAAATCAAAGAAAATGAGTTTCGTTGAAGGTGGTCAATTTAGGATAAAATACTGCCCAAACTATAATACCCCGTATTTATGAACTAGTGCCATACAAGGTACCACATGACCATGATAGTAAGGTATATAAAGTTTGTTAAAAGTGATTAATATTTTAAGTAATTTGAGATAATTCTTAATTATGTTGATAATTTATTAATTATTGGTTTGTGGGAGATTAACAAGTTAACAAATCAATTGGAAAATTTGGTGGATAAGTTTGGTAACCTGGCAGCAAGGGGCTATATAGTTATGACTCTTGATTCATTAAGACTAGGTGGCACATTTAAGGGATCTTTAGGCAAAATTAAGCCACAAAAGTGGGTCCCACAACCTATAACTTAAACAGATCATTTTATCTTATTAAAGTGTGATGCTAAGAATCCCAAAGTAACGGATCTTCTTAAGCATATTCGAACGAGATTAAGTAATAGCAGCGTAAGATGCAATTCTAAGAGAACACGGTACAATCTTTCTCAAAAATATCATGCGGATTTTTCCCTACTTTGATCCGCCGTTACGTGTTTTCACAAAAGACGTGGGTTAGAGGGATTGTTAAGAGAATCAACTCAGGTATGTTAAGGCTATCCTTTCTTTCCTTTTGGTATGATACAAATAAAACGAACAAATGCACAGCTTCATAAATGCCTCTATTCATAGAAGTACTAGGAGTACCTATGTTCTTAGCTTCCCATGTGTCTTATTATATCTTCTGTTCATGGGTTTCACAAAAATAAGTAGTTGATAAAGTTTATCCGAAGGCACATTGAACTTATGACATACCGAGAAATCTTATTAACTCACTTCTTATGCATTTTATTCATTTATACATGTACATTGACCCATGACTAGATGGTGTTATATACGCATATATTATATGTATATGGGATTTGGGAAAAGGTAACGGTGTTATATACACACCACCACTTGATCAGTTGGTCTATGTTGATGATTTAGCCCACAGAGGAGGAGATGATATGACGGAATGCCCTCAAAGGATTGATTTTGTTATGTACACATATACCTATGCATGATATGACATTTATATGGACATGCATGACTTTATAAATATTTCAAGATTCACAAAGTTATTTAGACTTACATGCAGATTCCTTTACTCCATGTTTCATTTATGTATTTCATGTACTGATTTTCATGCCTTACATACTCAGTACATTATTCATATTGACTCCCCTATTTCCCGAGGCCTGTATTTCATGCCCGCAGGTGCAGGTAAATAAGCTGACGGTTCCCCTTCTTAGGATCCTTGATCGGCGAGAGTTGGTGTGCTCCACTTGGTCCAAAGCTGTTATTAGTTTTTGGTACGCTATTTTTTATGTGGATATGGGTACGATGGGGACCAATACCGTCCTTTATATAGTTGTACATTCTATTAGAGGTCTACAGACAATCATGTATAATTGGATAGTACGTGACCTTGTCAGCTTCTACTTTTTGGATGTATAGTTTTCTATAGAATCCTTGTTGGCTCGCCCTACCGTCTTCCGCATGTATATGTATATATGTCTTTTGGACATGTTTTTCCTCACGTATGTTATTCACGTGATTCAGTAGTTTATTGACAAATGTTATTCATGACCTACCCTTAATTCATGTTTATATCTTGACGCATGTTTATGGGTGTTCGACACGTAGGACTATGGCACTCGTCATGGCCCATCGGTTTGGGTCGTGACAAAAGTGGTATCAGAGCAGTTCTGTTCTAGGGTTGTCTACATACCATGTCTAGTAGAGTCTTGTTTATGAGTGTGTTGTGAACCATATTTATAAATAGGAGGCTATGGGACATATTGGATGTTATTCTCCCTTCATATCTTAGATTGTGTGATATAAGAATTCATTTTCGTAATGATGTGTTATGTTTTGAGCGATGCCTAAGAAGGCTATAGCCGCCCAGAATGGTAAGTCCATGGCTGATGAGACTACTAGTCGAGCGTAACGAGTTACCAGGGCTCAGGGAGAGTCTCACAGTGAGGTTCCATCTCGGACTTCACATACCCTTCCCTCTCCAGAGGAGCTCCGAGGGGCACCAGCTCCAGCGCATGCCCCTGTACATCCAGCTCCTCAGCCAGATGCACACGATCAGGAGTCGTCACCTGATGTTATTACAGGTATATTATGAGTCTCCTAATATGATGTATATGCATTGATTGACCCAGGTTCCACCTTATCATATGTTACTCCGTTGGTTTCTAATAAGTTTGGAATAAAACCACAGTTGGTTAAACCTTTTGAGGTGTCCACACCTATTGAGAATCGAGTGATAGCTTGGCGAGTTTATAGAGATTGTATAGTAGTAGTTCATAGTCCATCTATAGTAGCAGACCTAATCGAGTTAGATATGGTAGAATTTGATGTTATAATGGGTATGTATTGGTTGCTTCTTGTTCTTCCAACGTTGATTGTAGATCAAAGATGGTCAGATTCCAATTCCCAATGGAGCCTATTTTGGAATGGAAAGGTAATACGGCATCACCGAGAGGTAGGTTTATTTCCTATCTCAAGGAAAGGAAGATGATCATGAAGGGTTATATTTATCACTTAGTTCGGGTACATGATGTGAAAGTAGAGTCACCAACCATTCAATCTATCCATGTGGTTGACTTTCCCGATGTTTTTCTCAATGAGCTTTCGGGTCTTCCACCAGATCGAGAAATTGAGTTTTCTATTGACATATTACCAGATACTCAGCCAATATCCATTCCTCCCTATAGGATGGCATTGCAAAGCTGAGAGAGTTGAAGGAACACCTAAGGGACTTTCTTGAAAAGGCTTTATTAAACCTAGTACATCACCGTAGGGAGCACATGTATTATTTGTGAGGAAGAAAGATGGTTCCTTGCTGATGTGATTGATTATAGACAGTTGAATAAGGTGACGATCGAGAATAAGTACCCACTCCCAAGGATTGATGATTTATTTGATCAGTTGCAAGGTGCAAGTGTTTCTCGAAGATAGACTTAAGGTCCGGGTACCATCAGGTAAGGGTTAAGGATAAAGATATTCCAAAGACAGCATTCAGGACCAGATATGGGCATTTTGAGTTTCGCGTTATGTCGTTCTGTTTGACCAATGCCCCAACAGTATTTATGGACTTGATGAACCGCGTGTTCAGACCCTTTCAGATATGTTCGTGATTGTATTTATCGATGATATATTGGTATATTATCGTTCAGAGACTTAGCATGAAGATCACTTGCGTACTATGCTCAGAGTTCTAAAGAAAGGAAGTTTTATGCAATATTCTCCAAATGTGAATTCTAGTTGAATTCTGTAGCTTTCCTTGGGCATATTATTTCAGGTGAAGGTATCCGGGCTGATACCAAAAAGATTGAAGCAGTAAAGACTTGGCCTAGACCCACAACACCGACGAAGGTTTGTAGCTTCATCGGCTTGGCAGGTTATTATAGGAGTTCATAGAGGGATTTTCTTCCCTTTCAGTACCATTGAAAAAGTTGACTCAGGATGGAGCTAAGTTTCAATGGACTGATCCTTGAAAATGGAGTTTCCAGGCATTGTAGGACAAATTTTCTTCAGCACCGGTTCTAACGTTCCCAGAGGGGACTGATTGTTATGCTATCTATTGTGACGCTTCGGGCGTTGGATTGGGTTGTGTACTGATGCAGCATGGTAAAGTTGTAGCATATTCTTCTAGACAACTAAGAAAGCACGAGAAGAATTACCCTACCACGATTTAGAGTTAGTCGCGGTAATTCATGCACTAACGATGTGGAGGCACTACTTGTATGAGATTCATGTTGATATCTACACGGATCATAAGATCCTTTAGTATATTTTCAAGGAAAATAAATTGAATTTACGACAAAGGAGACGGTTGGAGCTACTAAAAGACTATGACGTTGATATTTTATACCATCCAGGGAAGGCAAATGTAGTAAATGATGCCCTCAGCCGTATATCTATCGGTAGCATGTAATATTTACACCCAGAAAAGAGTGGAATAGCCTATGACATTCATTAGCTAGCTAGTCTTGAAGTTCGATTATTGGACTCAGGTGATACTAGAATTACTATTCAGGACACGGAAACATCCTCTTTACTAACTGAAGTGAAGGAACGCTAGTATGAGGATCCTGTGTTAGCTCATTATAGGGATAAAACCCCTCGGAAGGAGAATACACCATTTGAGATCATACGCAAGGTAGGCCAGGTATCATATGAGTTACACTTGCTTTCTAACTTGGAGTCTGTACATCTAGTCTTTCATGTGTCCATGCTCCATAAATGTATTGGAGATCCTTCTAGAGTCGTGTCAGTTGAGGATGTTCATGTCACAGAGCACATATCATATGAGGAAACTCCCATTGCTATACCAGATAGACAGGTTCGGAGATTGAGGACTAAAGACGTAGATTCAGTGAAAGTACTTTGGAGAAACAATAATGTGGAAGAAATGACTGGGGAAGCTAAAGAAGAAATGAATTATAGGTATCCTCACTTGTTTCCTCTTCTAGAGAAGGATCCGATTGAGACAATCACAGCCTTACGGTACGAGTATGGATTCTTGTGTTTGTTATTATCATTGGTCGTGTGAGGCCATTGTCGTGATTGATGATTAGGGAAATACGTGGCATTGAATTATTTAGTTTTCTACATGAAGGGTTGATAGTAGTGCTGTTACAAAGGTGAATCTACCAAAAGTTATATAGATCCTGGGGAGTTAAACATTCAAGGACGAATGTTTCTAAGGGGGGAAGGATGTTACATTTCGCGTTTTCGTACGTTAAAGTTTCTTTGTAAGTTAATCGGCGTAGACTCGGGAATGAGATTATTTTTGAGATTATAAGCATTTATGATCTTCATAACAGGTGATAAGTAAGTACCGTGAAGTTTAGAGAGTAAAAAAATCAAAGAAAATGAGTTTGGTTGAAGGTTGTTAATTTGGGATAAAATACTGTCCAAGATATAATACCCCATATTTATGGACTAGTGCCATACAAAGTACCACATGACCATAATAGTAAGGTATATAAAGTGTGTTAAAAGTGATTATTATTTTAATTAATTTGATATAATTCTTAATTATGTGGATAATTGGTTAATTATTAGTTAGTGGAAGATTAAGAAGTTAACAAATCAATTGGAAAATTTGGTGGATAAGTTTGGTAACGTGGAAGCAAAGGGCTATATAGACATGACTCTTGATTCATTAAGACTAGGTGGCACATTTAAGGGATCTTTGGGCAAAACTAAGCCACAAAAATGGGGCCCACAACCTATAACTTTAAGAGATCTTCTTATTTTATTAAAGTATGATGCTAAGAATTGCAAAGTAACAAATCTTCTTCAGCAAATTCATACAAGTTTAAGTAAGAGCAGTGTGAGATGCAATTCTAAGAGAACACGGTACAATCTTTCTCAAGAATATCATACGGATTATTCCTACTTCAATCTGCCGTTACGTGTTTTCGCAAAAGACGTGGGTTAGCGGGATAGTTAAGAAAATTGGCTCAGGTATGTTTAGGCTATCCCTTATTTCCTTTTGGCATGATAAAAATAAAACGAGAAAATGTACAACTTCATAAATGCCTATATTCATAGAAGTACTAGGGGTACCTATGTTCTTGATTTCCCATGTGTCCTATTATATCTTCTGTTCATGGGTCTCAGAAAAATACGTAGTTGATAAAGTTTATCTAAAGGCACATTGATCTTAAGACATATCGAGAAATATTATTAATTCACTTCTTATATATTTCATTCATTTATACATGTACATAGACCCGTGACCAGATGGCATTATACACGCGTATATTATATGTATACGCGATATGGGAAAAGGTTACATCGTTATATACGCACCACCACCTGATCAGTTGGTATACGTTGATGATTTCTCCCACAGAGGCCGAGATGATATAACGGGATGCCCTCTGAGGTTTGATGATGTTATGTACACATATATCTATGCATGATACAAAATTTATACACACATGCATGACTTTATAAATATTTCTGGATTCACAAAGTTACTTAGCCTTACAGGAGGATTCCTTTACTCCATGTTTTATTTATGTCTTTTATGTTTCAATTTTCATGCCTTACATGCTCAGTACATTATTCGTACTGACGCCCCTATTTCTCGGGGCCTGCATTTCATGCCCGCGGGTGCAGGTAGACAAGATGACGGTCCCCCTTCTTAGGATCCTTGCTCAGTGAGAGTTGGTGTGCTCCACTTGGTCCGGAACTGTTATTAGTTTTGGTACACTATTGTTGTATGTAGATATGGTTACGACGGGGCCTAGTCCCGTCCTTTATATAGTTGTACACTCTATCAGAGGTCTGGATACAGTCATGTATAGTTAGATAGTATGTGGCCTTGTCGACTTCTAGTTTTGGATGTATAGTTGTCTTTAGCAGCGTTGTCAGCTCGCCCTACCGTATTTCGCACGTATATATATATATATATATATATATATATATATATATATATATATATATATATATATATATATATATATATATATATATATATATGTCTTCTGGACTTCTTTGTCCTCACGTATGTTATTCACGTGATTCAACAGTTTATTGACCGATGTTATTCATGACCTGCCCTTAATTCATGTTTATATCTTGACGCATGCTTAGGGGTGTTCGACATGTAGGACTCGGGAACTCCTCATGGCCCATCGGTTTGGATCATGGAATATGCAAAATTTTAAGTTTTTCTTGGCTTGAGAATTGATTGTCGGCTCTCCTTGACCCATTTGAAATTTTCCATGGCCCTCCAAAGTTTCTATCCTTAGTCAACCCAATTGAGCTTAAAACCTTTCTCATTTGATCACCCGTTACGAGTCTTTACCTATTTTGTTGTGACCCTCCCTTGGAACTCGAGCTTTCTTTAATACTCTTGTGAAACAATTAGGTAAAAACATAAGCTTGGGGGAGCTACGAGGAGTTTGAAAAATGTATCAAGGCAAAAGAGAAAATAAATGAAGAGAAGGAAAGGCAAGAAAAAGAAAGAACAAAAATAGAAAAGCAAAAAGAAAGTGAATAAGTTGAAACGTTGAAGGGATTCAAAGAAAAGGAATGATGCAAAGCATGGAAAAAGCAAAGAAGGAGAAAATGAATATCATGGCCAAGAAACAGTGATGTTAAGTCTCTCTAGTTCCCTTAATGGAAAGAAAATGCCTCAAAGAGTTGGCAAAAGCATGAGCCGATAAAAGAAAATGGAGTGCTAAAGGAAAGATGAACCTGCTCTATTATAGCTTATCCAACTTTATTCCAAAAGTCTTCATTGCATCCTGAAAAAGCCCTACGTGCTTTTAAGCCGAGTAAGCTTACATTAGTGGTGATTTACATGAGGGTCAAGCCTATGGTACTTAAACCCGTACTTGCGATATTCTTTTGAGAGAGATGAGTGAACCTTTCACAAATTTTTAAATTGAGTGTTATATTCTTAAGTGAGATAGGCAAAAGGAGAGTAGAGGAGGAGGAGTTTGGGATCCACAATGACCTACAGGAAAGAACGAACTTCCTTGATGAATAAAGTCAACTCTTGATGCTCAAGTGTCACATTAGAACTATTCATGCTTAAAAGTTCAACTTGTTGCCTTGTTGATAATTCATAAGTGTCGTGGGTATTTGTTGATCCCAATTGATGTGTGATTGATTCACCTTTGATTAGCCGGAATGGCTCTTAACTTGTGGAGGTGGGAACTGCTTTATTTGCTTGAGGACAAGCAAAAGCTTAAGTTTGAGGGAGTTGATAAGTTGGAATTTTGACTACTTATTAGCGCCTTTTAGCTTTCGTTTTAGTCCAAAAGCGCTTAATTGTGTTTCCAAGAATTGATAAAACATGATTAATTGCAGGAATATTGGAAGATGAGCTCCTAAGATGAAATCCACTTCAAGAAGGAGTAATTTAAACTTAAGGACAAAAACAGCACAAAAGCTCAAAGTGCAGACCGTAGATGGTTCCATGAAGAAATTCCATCAGAGAAGGATGCAAGATGCGAACCGTACATGAAATTATGCAGCCACATAAACTGGATAAGAGCAAAAGTTCAGAGAACTTGCATATCAAGTTCAATAAAAGTGGAGACTGCACAATTATTGTGCGGCCGCAGAAGAACAGCTAAGCGGCCGCAGAAGAACAGCTATGCGGTCGCAACCACATTTTTGCAGACTGCAGGAGAGCAAGGTGTGGCCACAGACAAATTTGTGCGAACCGCAGAAAGAGAGAAGTGTGGCCGCAGGTTTCCAATCCTGTCAGGCTGAAGCAAAGTGCGGACTGTACATGGAATTGTGCGGCCGTAGAACCTCCGAAAGGGTATTTTTGTCCGAAAAATCTAGCACTGTATAAATAGAAGAGTTTCACTTTTTCTAGGTCAACTTTTGACATCAACAGCCACACTAGACGATTTCTTTTGCTCTTTTTAGTAGTTTTTGCTATTTTGAGGTTTTTGAATATTGATTTCATCATTTTAATTATCAATATTGGTTTGATTATCATTCTTTCTTATTTTTCTTCTAATTTAAGCATGATTAGCTACATTTTCACTAGGGTTGTAACCCAACCCTAGTTGTTAAACCTAATGAGTGTTTGATTTATTACTTGGTTATGGTTTGGTGTTGATTATCTAGCCTTTTTCTTGCTTTTATTTGAAGAATTAATGATTGAAAACATTATTTCAAGTCAAATTTCATGCCTATTTGACTTGGTCTCTACTTGAGAAAGATAGACTTAGTCTAGGAAAGTTGGGCTAGCAAGAAATTGGGTCAATCGAGAGATTGATAAGCCCAATTAAAGGGTTGAACCTAGAGATAGTAAACCCCGAGTTGAGCTTATTATCAATTATTTTGTTCAATACTCATTTGGACTTGAAAAAGTCAAATTGGAAAAATCACTCTCTGACCGAGTGGTAGTGAGTGGGTACTTGAGTGTTGATAGCTATAATACACGCCGATCAATAAAATAAGATTTAAATTTTACAACCCATTAGGCGAACAACTAGGTGAAGGGCATAGCCCTAGGCCTTTTATATCATTTGAAAAACAATCAAAAATAGTTTCCTTGTTTCATTATTTAAATTGCAATCATAGTTTAACTTAGACTTCCAAACAAAACTAACTATTGCGGAAGTGCAAATTTTGATACACAAACTCACGCACTAAGATATATACTACTAACACCCATTCACATCGCTCCCTGTGGAATTCGACCACGACTCTTGTTGGGTATTGCTATTGCATCGATCCTTTTCATATCCTCAAATGGAGGAGTGAAATTGGACGGATCATCCCTTTCATAAAAAAAAAATAAGAGGAAATTTTTTTGCCAACTTGTTTAAAGTTAAGATAATGTTAATCTCCATGTAAATTAGGCTATCCGCCCTTAATGTGCTAGAACACATATCCTTGAAAAAATAACTTGTCTCTGTAACCAGTTTCCATATTTGATCAGGCAATGCATTGAATGCAATATGCATCAATGTTTCCATGAAATTATGGCAATCGTGGATTTTCATTGACGCCAACTTCTATTCTTTCATGTCAACACACCTGGATCTATTTGATGCGTACCTATCAGGCATCCTTAAATTGTTAATGCAACTAAAAATTTCTCCTCTCTCATTCAAATTGAACGTGTAACTGGCCTTGGGCTTCTGATTATTGTTGTTAAAGTATGTCAATACAACTCACTTCGCCTAATATATTCCTTTAAGTCCATCTTCACCTTCAAGTTATGTTTGGTCTTGTTAGTAACATTCATAACAGTGTTAACCAATTTGACAAAAAAATTCTTCTCGATATCCATGACGTCCAGATTATGCTCCCAATAAGGTAACTCTCAAAAATATACTCTGTTTAGTAGTTATGCGTGACACCATAACTTTGTATCTTATATGGTTGAGACTTTGTTACTTTAGGCAGATCCCTTACTTTGTTCCAATTTTCTTCTGAACACAAACAGGTCGGTGGCTCCTCAAAATCAGTTTAGTTCTTCATAAGTGCACTTGCATTTCACCTAAATTCATGATTCATTGGCAAGAACCTATGGTAGTAGTCGAATCATGTATTTTTACCTCCATATTTCAAAGTAAATGCTTTTGTATCTTCCATACTAGAAGAGCAAGCTAACTTTCCAGCAGTCGACCATCCCGACACAATTCCATAAGCAGAAAAATTATTTATAGTCCACATCAAAGCAGCATGCAATATGAAATTTTGTTTAATTGATATATCATATGTTTCCACACCTTGATGCCACAATAATTGTAACTCATCAATCAAAGGCTGCAAGTATACATCAATCAAACTTTTCGGATTGCGTGGACCTGGAACAATACTAGTTAGAAACAGATATGGACTTGTCATACATAACTCAGACGAAAGATTATACACGGTAACTGGTCTCGTCCAATTCACATCTCTATTTGAGGTTATGAAACGATCGATGCACTAGTAATACCCAACAAGGAGTCGAGGTCAATTTTCCACAGAGAGCTATGAATTGAACTTAAGAGTATAGACAATAGTGAATGAGCTTGAATTTTCTCTAATTGCTTCCACCAAATTGGTTTTTTTCTAAGTCTAATTTAAACTAAGATTAACAACTAAGAATTGAAACTAGAAAATTATTTTTGTTGTATTTCAAATGATATAAAAGGTCTAGGGCTATGACCTTCACCTAGGTATTTGCCTAACGGTTTGTAAACTTTAAATCTTGTTTTATTGGTCGGGGTATACTATAACTATCAATGCTCGAGTACATACTCAATACCTCTCGGTGAGAGAGTGATTTTACTCAATTTGAAGTCCAAATGGGTATTGAACAAAATGGTCGATACAAAGCTCTATTCGGGTTTTGCTATCTCTAGGTTCAACCATTTAGTTGGGCTATCAATCTCTTGAATTACCCAATTGTTTGTTACCCAAATTTTCCTAGACTAAGTCACTCTTTCTCAAGTAGATACCAAGTCAAATAGGCATGAAATAATGTTTGCAACCATTAATTCTACAATTAAAAGTAAGAATAAGGCTAAATAATAAACACCTAACCATAAACAAATAATAAATAAAAAAAACCATTAGGTTTAACTCTAGGGTTCGGTCACAACCTTAGTGAGAATCTAGTTGCTGATGCTTAAAACACAAGAAGTAGAAGAAGAAATGATAATTAAACCCAAATTGATAATTGAAATAATAAATTTTATGTTCAAAAAGCTCAAAATGGCAAAAACTACTAATGGGAGTAAAGAAAAACGGTTTGTATCTGTAGATGTCAAAACTTGACCTAAAAAATGAAACTCTTCTATTTATACAAAGCTGGAAATTTCAGACAAAAATGCCCTTGCGGAAGTTCTGCGGCCGCACAATTTCATATGCGATCCGCACTTTGCTTCAGCTTGACAGGATTGGAATCTTACGGCCGCACAATTTTGTACTTCAATCGCATCTCTCTTTTCTGTGGTCCGCATATTTCTTAGTGCGACCGCATATGGCACTTTTGCGGACCGCTCAAATGCAACTGCGGCCGCATAGCTGATCTTTTGAGGCTGCATAATAATTGTGTGGTCCGCACTTCCGTTGAACTTGATATGCATGTTCTTTGAACTTTTGATCTTGCCTTGCTTCTGGCAGCTCTCTGATAAGTTCTTTTGCACAATCTGCGGCCGTAGATGATATTCTGCGGTCCGCACTTTAAGCTTTTGTGTCTGTTTTTGTCCTTGAGTTCATATCACTTCTTTTTGAGTTAGATTTCGTCTTGGAGGCTCAATTTCAAATATTCCTGCAGTTAAGCATATTTCATCATTTTTCGGGAACACAATTAAATACTTTTTGACTAAAATAAAAACTAAAAGGCGCTAATAAGTAGTCAAAATCCCCACTTATCAGTAACAAACATTGGCCAACATGAATATGGTGCAACAGAGACATCAAATGGAGTGAATCCATATGCACATAATCTCAACCTAAGGTTTCTTGGTTCACTAGAAAAATTGGGGAACACCCTATCAAAATGCTTTCATGCTTCTCCATCTGATGGATGGCATAGAACACCAGGTGGCCTTCTATGTTCCTATTTCCATCTCATATGAGGAGCAAAGCTCATTGATGTATACAACCTCTTTAACCTAAGTATAAGAGGTAAGTAACGCATCGCTTTCAGTGGAACCTTCTTTTGTGTATTGGCATTTGTGATTTCCTTAAAACGAGGCCGATTACAAAATTTACAGTTCTAAAAAGATGCGCCATTATAGAATAACATGCAACCTTTCTTACAACAATCAATTCTCTATAATGAAAGGCCCAACTTAGAAACAAAATTTTTTAGCAGTGTAGAAATCTTTTGGTAAGTCAATGTTACTCGGATTAAGTTCATTGAAAAGCCCAATAATAGAATCCACGCCCGCTTGAGAAATAGAGCTATCTGATTTAATACTTAGCAATCTAACCGCAACAGACAACTTGACATGCATCGAGCCTTCATACAATGGACGACTAGCTTTCTCTAACTGTTCATAGAAACGCTTAGCCTCATCATTTAGTCCGGATTGATCCCCAGGAAACATCCCAAAAGTATCCCTCATCATTTCATTGTATCGGGAATTTTCAACATTATGCTCCGCTATGGGACTACCCTCATCACCAAAATAATTATGAAAGTTAACACCATCTAAACTAGCATTATTCTCCCCGTGAACAGTGCATATATAACATTTTTTTACAAACCATTTCTTGTAAAGATTAACTTTAACTTTATCTGTTTTCAATAACTTAACACGCTTAGATTTCACACATGGGCACCTAATCCTTCCTCTAATAAGAAAATCATCAAGTGTTTGAGCCTTAGCAATAAATTCAGCAACTCCTTCAATAAATTTATCACTCAATCCCACACGATTAGGATGATTCTTATTATAAAACCATCTACGATACACAAATTCCATCTACACAAATAGAAAACTAGAAATGAGATATTTAAAACAAATTAATTTATTTAAACTGATTTTAAAGTTATATTCTTTCAAAGGTTCCTTTTAGATATATACGTATCATTTTTTTTAAGGAAAACACGGAGATAATATTACTAAATAAAATATTTGTGCCAAAGAACTTTAATTGATATATTTTATTTTTTAAATTAATATTTTTAACACTCGAAATATCACATTAATTCATATTCTAAATTATATAAATCTTTAACTATAATAATTAAATTTTATAGCTTTTTAAATGTTCATTAAATCAACACATGACTAATGATTCTTAAATCTACAAAATTAATTTTAATGTTGAAATTGATAAATTTTAAATTTAATATCCTTTCAATAGTAAAACTAACAAGCAACAATGAACCTAGTACAACAAACTTTACACTAAAATTTTAAACTATAACTAGTTAATACAATTAAAATCAATAAACTATAAAGTTAATATTCCATAGATAAATTCAAGGCAATGGTGTTATTTTTTCCTTATAGCGAACCCTAAAAATTTATAGCATACCAAGAGAAACATACAATTAAATTGTATATAATGCCAATTCAACCATACATAAATCAAATAAGCCTACAAAAATTGAAATTCCTAAAAATTCAACCATACCTAATTCAACTAGCTAGGATGTTCATATAGAAAATCATATAAACCTACAAAAACTGAAATTACTACAAATTTAACACTAAATACAAGAAATATGTCAAAGAAGTATCTACCTCGCCGGAGAAAATGTTGGAGAAGAAAGCCGTTGAGCTGCCGAGGCACCACTACTGCAAAAACAAAACAAAAAGTTAAAATATTAATGGAAAAAAAGGGGAGGAGGTTGAAGATCTATGGAGGAGAAGGGAGAGGGAGAAGGAGAAGGGAGGATGAAACGAGAGAGAGAGAGATAGAGAAGGGGGGCGGGGGGAGAACCTTAGCTAGAAAGAGAAGGAGGCTGAAGATCGACGACAGAGAGAGGAGGAGGAAGATGAGAGAAAGAGGTGGAAGAAAGAAAAAGAAGCTGTATGTTTCTGTGAACGAGGCTCGGGTAAGGTTTAAAAATGAATTCCGACCGTTTTGGTCAGAAATATATAATTAATATATTTTTTAAATACCGACTGAATCAGTCAGAAATATTAAAAAATAAATATTAGCGACTGATTTGGTCGCTAATAAAGTCAAACGACTCAAACACACAATTTTTAAGATTTTAATACCGACAAATTCAGTCGGAAATAAATTCGCGGGCTTTTGTGCCAAATATTGCGATCGCAATGGTCGAAAATGTGGTCGCAATTAATTTAAAAAGATATAACTGATATTTTTTTTAAATATTCAGGCCGATTTGGTCGGAAATTAAATCTGTCGAAAATTTTCGATAATTTTTTTCCATCGAAAATTTTCTCGAAATTTATCGATTTTCTAGAAGTGACATCTATCTCAATATTCTCATTTCTACTACTTTCATCTTCTGAACATACGATTTTTTGATTAGCCAACACTTAGGCCTCATTTGTGTTTTTTAAGTTTAAGACGTCTGAATCTGAATACACATCTGAATATCAAGATGTATATTAAAATTAAGACATTTGAATCTGAATACACATCTGAATATATTAAGATGTGTAGTAAGATCAAAATAGAAATAATTAAGACTGTTTGATTTTTAACATCTGAATATATAAAATTTATCTTTATTTTAAAACTAATAAACATAAAATTCAAATGAAATACTAACTGATTTAATATTCTATCAATAAAATATATAATTTTTTAAAATATGATAGTTGTTGATGGTGATGGCTAACGGCTGAATGCCGACTAGAAGCGGTGGTTGGTGATAGTTTTGGTTGATGACGGTGGTTCATGCTAGTAGCTAGTAGTGGTGGCGATTATGATTGAGATTGGTGGTGGTGAGTAGTGATAGTTAATAATGGCGGGTGGTGGTAGTAGTTGTGACTGAGAATGATGGTGGGTGGGTGGGTGGTGGTAGGTTATAATAATGGGCAGTATCGGCTGTGGTTGTTGATGGTGATGGGGTGGTCAGTTGTGGTAGTTAAGGTGGATGAGTGTTTATTGTGGGTGAGAATGATATATGGTGGTCGGAGTGGTGGGGATAGTGGGTGGTGATGGTCGATAATAGTGGCGGCAATGATTGAGGATGATGGTGGCTTGGTGATGGTGGTGGTGGTGGTGGTGGTTGAGTATGGTGATGGTGGTGGTGGTGGTGGCATAGTGGTAGTTGATAATGGTAGGCGGTGGCGACAATTAATAATGAATATGTGATAGCATCTTAATGAAATTAAATCTCTGTTATAGATCTTAATCGTACAGACCTATTCAGACCCATTAAGTGATTGTGAAGTAAAAAAAAAATATACTTAATGATTAAGATCTGAATAATTAAAATTCAGACTTTAAAAACAAACGCACTTAATGTCTGAGATCTGAATGATTAAGATTCAGACCTCAATTAAATGCAAACAAATGAGGCCTTAACCCCATACAACATGGTCGGTCTAACCAAATACTCTGTAGTACTTGCCCTTAAATCATGGTAGCGTATTCTTATCGCACAAAATACCATAAGCGATTACCACTTTAAATATATCCTTGAAGAATTATATTGCGGACGTGTGTAACTACATTGGCCGTGACTCTATTCAATAAAAATCTCTCTATAATGCTATTTAATTATGTTCATACTACGATTATTGTTTAATATTTTATTCAAATACTTTGGATAAATATGGTTGCTAGTGGCCTTATAATAAAAATTTAATTATTAGCTCTAATGTCAGTTTTCGTGTTAAATAGTTTGGGCTCACCATGGCGCCCTAGCAGTTGATCATTTGATTCAAAGTTTTACTAATTCTTCTTAATTTTCTATTATTGTCACTTGATTATTTATTTCAAGGAAACACGGTGTATGGAGTCAATAACCAGCCAGTGGAGCTAGCGGCTTAGGCAGTAGATCAAAAATAGAGGGACACGACTCCAAATGATCTAACTCCCAGAACCTCACCATCCCGTTCAAGAGAAAATTCTCCATCAAGATCTACTAGCAGGAACGACGAATGAATTGGATTAGAGAAGTACAACTGAAAACTCCGAATTATACATTTTGATTCTAACTCGCAACAACAAGTCAGGGAAAAGAATGAATGGATTGAACAAATGGTGGGAGTTCCTTCCTTCATGAAAGGAATAATTCTACATGAGACTTTCAATTCCCATGCTGTGTTGTTGTTGTTTTGCTTCATGACCTTCCATCCGCCTCATAGTCCAACTATTTTGGTAGAATGTCCAAAACAAAGGGTTCAGTCTCATGCTTTGCCTTTTTGCCTTTAATCGGCTTCTAAATTTTCTTCCTTTTCTTGCAAGATAGTGAGGTTGTTTCTTCTGAAGATTCCTTGATGATACTCCTATGATTCAATGGAATGGGAGTTCCGATCATAGTTATGTTAGTATCTTGAGAATCCATAATGGTGGAGAAAAAAGAGACAATAGGGTCGACAAAGGATTCAATGGAGATTGTAAAAGTTGCAGAAGATTTGCTAAAAGTAATTGAAAAATGAGGTAAAAAGGAATTTCATGTATATAAAAGTGGGGAACTGACTTTTTAGAGCCGTCAAACTTAAAAAAGATGTCAATCTCAGAAAGTCAGTCGATCATAATCTGGGAAACCGCTATCAATGAGAGGACTAGTTGAAGCTCGTCACCTATCCCTAACAATCACTTAAATTCGGGATATGAATATCATATGAGATTTCTTTCAGATCAAGAAAAGATTTCAGTCAAAATTTTCTCCTACCGAAGATTTTTTATTTCCGGTCTCTGTTTGTTACGCCATCATAGTTATAGCTAGCGAGAATCTTGCCACCTGTTGGCGACATACACAATGTATAGGCTTGAGATATTTTACCTTATGCACACATACTAGGCAACACACGATATCTACAGATTACTATTTCAAATTATCGCTTCGACTATATTCTTGAAGAACGCTATTGTATTCTTATTTAACTACATTGACAGCTGATATTCTATTCAATAAGAATCTCTCTATTACGTTCTTTAATTCTGTTTAGATTACCATTATTGGTCAGTATTTTATTCAAGTACTTTGAATAAATTTGGTTGCTTTCTTATAATATAAAATTTAACTGTAACTCTACAGTCACATTTCTGGTTAAACACTCCTCACGTCGTTTTGGAATTTCTGTAGAAGTTATTTAGTGATAATATCATCAGTCAGCTAATCTGTAGGGGCTTTTCGGGAAATTCAGGTTTTTCTGATATATCTGAAACTGCCGGGATAACGTGATTACGTGGCGGTGAATTCGATGCGGTAACTGACATTTTGGGTCTCCCCCACGCTGTTCTTCTCAATAACTGACCTCCACGTCAGCCGTAGACCACAGTGCTGCTTATTCTTGTTCCTTTTAATTTCTTGGGTTTTCCTACATAATTTTAGTTTAGCTACTTCAAAGTGGGTGCAAACAAATGCTTTAAAATTTATATGGTTGAAATCGGGCATGTCCGATTTCATAAGCAAGGAGCTGCCTTAAGAGTAAGCTCGTAATAGACCTAGTTCGAGCTCGATAGTAGAGTATAGAGCGTGAAGATCAAAGTTCTCGCTGAAGATCGAGATCGAGCATGACCGATTTCGAGTAAGGCATAATAAGGGAATAGCGAGATATTAGCAACCGGCCGAAGACGTCGACAGAAATCCCGAAATAGATCGAATCAAGTGGTTATTGACGCCAATAATGAGATTTATGTATGTTATAAGAATTGTACTTTATTTAGGATTCTTCTACTATATAAAAAGGGACCACATTCATTTGTAACACCATCATTTTTCACAAATAAAAAATATACATGCTGCTCTCTATTCATTACTATTCTTACTGCTCTTGTGATCCAACCTCAAGACCATCTCGAATCGAGGTTGAAACATTGCTAGAACACTGGTTTGATTTATTTTATTGTTCAATTTATTCATCTACTTCATTGTTTATCAATTGGTATTGGATTAGATCACATATCCTTAAAACCACAATATAAGTTTAATTGTTATTCGAATTTTAGGGTAAACAGTTTGGACCCCACCATAGGTCTAAGGATAATAGTGATCGTTCAGTACTAATTCTGGTAAAACACACTATTTTACGCTTGTTCTTGCCAAGAATTTTTGCTTTCAGGTTGAAACATGTCAAACTCACGAAATGCATCCACACACGGTGACAATGGCCTCGGACTTAACGGGGAAAAGGAAAATGTGATTGCTCCAGGAATCGAGGTGCCACAGGCTGATCTCGGAGGAGTACCGCCCATCAATCTAGTCGACGTCAATTCGTACGTTGCTCTGAATGCGGACGTAGGCGCAAATCTCAAGGGGAGTGTACGCATAGAAGGCCGATTTGATGGTCGAGGTAGAGGGGCAAAAGAGACGAAGGAGTCAGTTTGTAAGTGATATTTGAAATGCTTCAGGCTCAACAAGTCGCCATTGCTCACTTATAAAATCAGCACAAAGCTCCAAATAGGGTCGAGCCAGATATTACTCGTTGTACCAAGCCGGTACCGAAAAGATCATGCGATAACACATCGGGGACCGATCCTGCTGTAATGAAAATGCTCGAAGAGCTCACCAAGAGAATTGAATCAGGAGAGAAGAAAATCGAAGACAATGATAAAAAAATGGAGACTTACAACTCCCGAGTTGACCAGATACTGGGGGGTACCACCAATCTTGAAAGGAATGGATTTTAAGAAGTTTGTGCAAAAACTCTTCCCTCTGAGTGCGGCTCCAAAACCTATTCCAAAGAAGTTCAGTATGCCTGACATACCTAAATATAACAGAACCACTGACCCCAATGAGCATGTTACCTCTTACACATGCGCCATTAAGGGTAATTATTTTGAGGACAACGAGATCGAGTATGTGTTGTTGAAAAAGTTCAGAGAGACCCTGTCTAAGGGAGAAATGATTTGGTATCACAACCTGCCACCAAATTCAATCGATTAATTCGCCATGTTGGCGGATTCTTTTGTAAAAGTGGACGACGGGGCCATAAAGGTCGCAACAAGGAAATCGTACCTCTTCAAGGTAAGACAGTAGGATAATGAGATGCTAAGGGACTTCGTGTACCGATTCCAAATGGAGCGTAT
Source organism: Nicotiana knightiana (assembly GCA_005239525.1). Lineage (NCBI taxonomy): Eukaryota > Viridiplantae > Streptophyta > Magnoliopsida > Solanales > Solanaceae > Nicotiana > Nicotiana knightiana. The sequence continues at coordinate 41,793 of ML418504.1, read as the reverse complement.
GGAGTTGCCACTGGTCACAGATGATTGGGACGCTCAAGCTTTCACCAAAGGGTTGAATGAACGGAGTTTGATAGCGTCACGCCAGTTAAAACAAAATTTGATCGAGTATCTAGCTGTAACTTGGGCAGATGTGCATAATCGGTATCAATCAAAGATCAAGGTTGACGACGACAAATTAGGAGCTCCTTCTTGTTTAGTGCATCCAAATAGGCCGACAAGAAAAAATCAGAGGGACGTCGACAGGGATCAAAGGTCGTACAAAGACTGATACCAACCATATGCTGCAGATCGAAGAAACAATAGTCCAGGACGCAATTCCACCCGGAATGATCGACGTGCAAGGACAAAATTCTCGGGGACTTATGAGTAAAACTGGTTTTGACAAGTATGCAGATCCCACAGAGGCACCTCGGCTATCAGAATACAACTTTAGTGTCGATGCATCAGGCATTTTATCGGCTATCAGAAGGATCAAAGACACTAGGTGGCTCAGACCCATATAGTCTGACCCTTCTCAAAGGATCCCAAATTTAATGTGCAAGTATCATGGCACACACGGTCATAGGACCGAGGATTGCAGGCAATTAAGGGAGGAGGTAACCCGTCTATTAAACGAGGGCCACCTTTGAAAGTTCCTCAACGATCGAGCTAAGAATCATTTTAGGGAAAGGGATGCCAATAGGAAGAGTGAACAAGAAAAACCTCAACATGTCATTCATATGATCTTCGTTGCGATCGACGTTCCACAAGGACCCATATTCAAACATACTAAGGTGTCAATCACTAGAGAGAAACGGACCCGAGATTATGTGCCCGAAGGCACCTTATCATTCGATGACGAAGAAACAGAAGGCATTTCTCATCCATACAATGACGCTCTGGTAATTTCTATTTTATTAAATAAAGTTCAAGTTAAGCGTGTTTTAGTTGATCCAGGTAGCTCGACAAACATCATCAGATCGAGGGTCGTGGAACAACTCGGCCTACAGGACCAAATAGTACTCGAAGCTCGGGTCTTGAACGTATTCAATATGGCTAGTGAAACAACTAAACGGGAGATTATCCTACCAGTGAACATGGCTGGAACCATACAAGATATCAAATTACAGGTAATCGAGAGCTACATGAGATATAATGCACTATTCGGAAGGCCTTGGATCCACAACATGAGGGCAGTATCGTCGACCCTCTACCAAATGATGAAGTTCCCGACGACGGATGGTGTAAAAATGGTATACGGGGAACAACATGCTGCAAAGGAAATGTTTACGGTTGATGAAGTAACATCGATCTCGACACTATCAACCTCGGAAAGATCGAGCACCAAAGGTAAACAAGAAGCCAAATAGAAATCATCACCCTCAGCCTCGACAAAATCGGAGAAACATGTAGTAGTAGAAGAAGAAGAGGAGGATTTTCTAAACCCTCGAACCTTTGTTGTTCCTAAAGATTCGGATGACACCAAATCAACGGTCGAAGAGCTGGAACAGGTTATACTGATCGAGTACATGCCCGAGCGAAAGGTATACCTGGGAACGAGGTTAACTCCCGAACTTAGGAAAAAGCTTATTCAATTTCTTAGTGATAACATAGACTGTTTAGCATGGTCCCATTTAGACATGATAGGGATCCCACCGGAGATAACAACGCATCGACTGATCCTGGACCCCAAGTTCAGATTGGTGAAGCAAAAGAGAAGGCCCCAGTCCGAGGTAAAGCACACCTTCATAAAGGACGAGGTAACTAAACTCCTCAAAATAGGGTCCACTCGGGAAGTGAAATACCCTGAATGGTTAGCTAATGTAATTGTAGTCCCTAAAAAGCGGAACAAACTTAAAAATCCCTAACATCAATTGTATAATCGATGCCACGGCCAGCCAGGAGATCCTTACTTTTCTCGATGCCTATTCCGGGTACAATCAAATCCAAATGAACCTGGAAGAACAAGAAAAGACTTCGTTTATCACCAAGTATGGAACATACTGTTATAATGTAATGCCCTTTGGGCTAAAAAATGCAAGGATCTACTTACCAACTCCTAGTAAATAAAATGTTCGAAGAAAAAATAGGTAAGTTAATGGAAGTTTGTATTGATGACATGTTAGTTAAGTCCGTGCGCGCAGAGGACCATTTGGCTCATTTGCACGAAATATTCGACATCTTAAAGAAAATAAAACATGAAGCTCAATCCCGAGACATGTGCTTTCGGGGTCGGTTCGGACAAATTCCTTGACTTCATGGTATCAAATCGGGGGATTGAAATCAGCCCCGACAAAATCAAGGCCATCGAAGACATTATCGTCGTGGACAATGTAAAAGCCGTACAAAGGTTGACTGGACGGATAGCTGCCTAAGGCCTATTCATCTCGAGGTCATCGAATCGAAGCCACAAGTTTTTCTTTCTACTAAAACAGAAGAACAATTTCGCCTGGACCCCAGAGTGTCAACGTGCATTGGAAGAATTGAAGTGATACCTATCGAGCCCACCACTGCTTCACACTCTGAAGGCAGATGAGAAACTTTACTTGTACTTCGCAGTATCCGAAATCGCAGTAAGTGGTGTCCTAGTTCGAGAAGAGCAAGGTACGCAGTTTCCTGTTTATTATGTAAGTCGAGCCTTAGGAGAAGCAAAAGCTAGGTATGCACACTTAGATAAATTGGCACTTGCACTTATAAGCGCTTCTAGAAAGTTGAAACCATATTTTCAATGTCATCCCATATGTTTACTAACCAATTAACCATTCCATAATATTTTGCACAAACCCTAACTATCGGGCCGATTGGCACAATGGTCTATCAAACTCAGTGGGTACGATATCGAACATCATACCCGAACGACCATCAAGTCTCAAATTTTAGCGGACTTCGTGGCCGATTTCACACCAACCCTCGCACCTGAAGTTGAAAAGGAACTCTTAATGAAATCAGGTACACCATCGGGGGTATGGACTCTTTTCACAGATGGTGCTTCAAATGTGAAGGGGTCCGGTCTATACATCGTGTTGAGGCCGCCCATAGGTAGCATTATTAGTCAATCCATCAAAAATTCTAGATTGACAAACAACGAGGCCGGGTATGAGGCCATGATTGCAGGTCTTGAGCTAGCTAAAATCTTGGGAGTAGAAGCCATTGAAGCTAAGTGCGATTCTTTATTGGTGGTGAACCAGGTGAACAAAACCTTCGAAGTTAGGGAGGATAGAATGCAAAGGTATTTGGACAAATTGCGGGTAACTTTGCACCGTTTTAAGGAGTGGACTCTGTAACATGTACCTCGAGAACAAAACAGTGAGGCCGATGCACTTACAAATTTAGGGTCATCGGTCGAGGAAGATAAGATTAGCTCGGGGACTGTCGTTCAAATCTCGAGATCTATGATCGAGGAGGGACACGCCGAGATAAATTCTACGAGATTAACCTGGGACTGGAGGAATAAATACATCGAGTACTTGAAGAATGGAAAGCTCCCATCGGCCCCTAAAGAATCAAGAGCCCTACGAACTAAAGTTGTTTGTTTCACACTGGCCGAAGATGGAACATTATATAGAAGGACATTCGATGAACCATTGGCATTGTGTTTGGGACCAGGAGACACCAATTATGTTCTACGAGAAGTCCATGAAGGCCTTGTGGGAACCATTCCAGTGCCGAGTCACTAATTCACAAAGTCATCAAAGCAGGATACTAAAAGGATAGCATGGAAAAAGACTAAGGAGTTTGTTCGAAAATATGATATATGTCAAAGGTTTGCACCGATGATCCACCGGCCCGGAGAACAACTTCTGTTGGCCCATGTCACTGAATGGGTGTTGAAGATTGACAAAGGTTGACAAGTTGAACAAGGTCCATCAAAGCATACACACCTGAACGGAGCAGTTGGCACAAGAATCGTACAAGCATAGGAGATATCAGTGATTGCTGAGTATCAAAGAACTAAGAGGATGTCTCCTAATACAAAAAGATTGCAAACTGATGAAGATGACAAAAGTTGAATTCAGCTAGGACAGAAATAAAGGAAGGAAGTTGAGTTATATTTGAACTCATTTACTCAAGTAGAGTTGGATCAGAAATAAATCATGGACTCAACAACTGACTCTATAAATACTCAAAGTATTACTGCTGAAATTCTTGACGCACAAAGACTAAATTGAATCAAGTTTTGAAAGCAAAATTCCTAGGATATTTGCAAGCAGAAGTATTGTGCAAAGGCTACAGTTCAACTAGAAGAAATAGTTCCATCTGTTTATCATTGAGTCTAGTTAGTTGTAGTAGGAGTTTTAACATTGTATATTTTCAGCTTTCATATAAGCAACTGCAATAGGTACACATTGTTCAAGTTAGAGTTAGCTTGAAGTCTGTAGAAATTAGCTAGAGGCTAGTTGATACAAAGAGGATTAGAGTTAGTCCTAGGATTACAAAATAGTTTATTTTTTAAGCCCGTCTGGCTCAGAGTTTTTAGTAAAGTGTTTGAGAAAATCCTACTGAGGAGTAGGTCGTGGTTTTTTCACCTTTTGAGCCAGGTGTTTTCCACGTAAAATATCTGCGTCTTTACTTTACTGCTTTATTATTCCGCAAATAGTAGTAAGTAGTACACCAAGAAGAACCAGGTTCTTCTTATTAGACAACACTCAAAAATTGGGTACTGCACAAGTCACCCCCTTCTTGTGTGGTATTGACGCATAAAATATCAATTGGTATCAGAGCGGGTTATCCTTGAAAAGGCTAACACCTTGGAAAAGATCAAGATGAGTGCACCACCTGGGAACTGGGAAGGTCAATCAACTGCAAGGCCACCACTCTTCAATGGCCAGTACTATTCTTGGTGGAAGAATAGAATGAAGGACCACCTTATTGGAGAGGACTATGAACTCTGGGACATAGTCACTGATGGACCACTTGCAA
>ML418504.1:0-36366 GCA_005239525.1 Nicotiana knightiana | reverse complement strand
GTATTGACGTCTAAAACATCAATTGGTATCAGAGCAGGTTATCCTTGAAAAGGCTAACACCTTGGAAAAGATCAAGATGAGTGCACCACCTGGGAACTGGGAAGGTCAATCAACTGCAAGGCCACCACTCTTCAATGGCCAGTACTATTCTTGGTGGAAGAATAAAATAAAGGACCACCTTATTGGAGAGGACTATGAACTCTGGGACTAGGACAGACCGCACGGCTGAAGATCTGAAGAAATAGGAGAAGAATGCCAAAGCAAAGAAGTGGCTAGTGTGTGGGTTAGGACCAGATGAATACAGTAGAATCCAAAGCTGCACCACTGCCAAGGAAATCTGGGATACTCTACAAGTAGCCCATGAAGGAACAGCTCAAGTGAAGAGGTCTAGAGGTACACTACTATACTCTCAGTATGAAAACTTCACTATGAAAGAAGGAGAGACAATTCAGTAAATGTACACAAGGTTCACAAACTTGACAAATGAACTCAAGTCTCTTGGAAGTATCATACTTGAAGAAGACAAGGTAGAGAAGATCTTGACAAGGGTTCTTCATATCTCCTGGGAAAGCAAGATCACTGCTATCCAGGAATCCAAAAATATGGCAACCCTTAGACTGGATGAGTTGAGAGGAAACCTCACTGCTTATGAACTCAGAAGGCAAACCATGAAGATGGATGCCCTAAAGAAGGAGAGAAGTATAGANAGGGCATCTCCAGGGGAGGAAACTTCAACAAGGCAAAGGCACCAGAAAGGTCAGCTAATGAGGGATGCTACAAGTGTGGAAAGACTGATCATCTCATCAAAAACTACCCTTAGTGGGAAGTAGAATGGAAGAAGGAGAGATATGAAAGAAAGAATAGGAAGAAAGAACTAGTCCAACCTAAGAAAACCACTACAAAGGCTATGGTTGCTGCTTGGGGGGAAAGTTCAGATGAAGAATCAGAAGATGGTGAGACAGAAGATCAGGCTCTCATGGAAACTGGAGAACCTGATGAGGAGACTTATGAAGAACCAGAGGTAAGTATCTCACAACTTAAAACTAAAATAAAGTTTTTATCTAAGGAGAAACTCTCTGAGTTGCTACTTGACTTCATAGATGATTCTGAGGAAACAACCAAAGAGAAGGATCAACTATCTAAAGAGTGTGCAATGCTAAAAGCAAAATGCATGGACCTGGAAATAAGGGTCAGTGAATCTGAAAAGAAAAACAATGTCTTGATGAACCATGTTCATCCACTCGAAACTGAGATTCTAGAGCTAAAATCTGAAAACTTAAAGTTAAGACTAGGATCCAGTAAAAAGGTAGTTGATCACTCTCATGCTGTGTTAGAAGAAGACTTAGGTGAACTTAAAGATAAAATGTACGCCAAGGATGAGCAGATAAGATCTCTTAAAGAACATCTTGGCAAAGTCAAACATGAATTAGATCGAACCTGTAAATGGAATAAATCCTCTGACGCCCTGATATGGCTTCAAGAGAATCATAGTAGCAATAGGAGAGGGATTGGATTTGGAAGTCAATTGCCCAAGTGGGATCCCAAAAACAAGTATCTCACTCTTCTTGAGAATAAAATCTGCACCCATTGTGGTAAGACTGGACACTACAAATATGAGTGTATTGCAAACGAGCAGGCCAGTCGAAAAAATGAGAGGTTTGTAAAAGGGAAAAACTGGCTGCCAAATTGGGCCAGGAAAAATAAGACTAACCTTTGATTCCTTTTGTAGGTTCAAGTGAGAGGAGGCATCCATATTTGGTACTTGGATGGTGGCTGCTCAAAGCATATGATGGGGAACATGGAACAGTTCCTTTCACTTGAAAGTCTCAAAGGAGAAAATGTCTCCTTTGGAAACGGAAAGAAAGGTGAAATCATTGGAGTTGGTAAGGCAGGTAAGGATGATATAAGATCTATTGAACATGTGTATCTAATAGATGGCTTGAAATATAGTCTGATCAGTGTATCACAACTATGTGACAGAGGTAACCTGGCTGCTTTTACTTCCACAAAAGAATTTGTGATTAACCTGCTTACTGACAAGATTGTTTTGCGGGGAAAAAGAATGAATAACATCTATGTCATAGATTTTTCCACACTGTTTGAAAATGAACTCACTTGTGTAAGTGTGTTGGACAGTGATCCACTCCTGTGGCACAAACGACTTGGTCATGCAAGTCTAACTCAGCTTAACAAACTAGTCTCTAAGGACTTAGTGGTAGGACTTCCTAACATTAAGTTCAAGGAAGACAAAGTTTGTGAGGCATGTGCCAGGGGGAAGCAGGTAAGGTCCTCTTTCAAAAGTAAGAAAATGGTCAGTACCACCAGGACGTTGGAACTGGTTCATATGGATCTATGTGGTCCTATGAGAACTTTGAGTAGAGGTGGTAAGAGATATGTGATGGTGCTAGTTGATGATTTTTCAAGGTTCACTTGGACCTTATTCCTGGCATCTAAGGATGAAGCATTTGATATGTTCACCTCATTTGTCAAGAAAACTCAAAATCAATTAGGACATCAACTAGCATCAATAAGATCTGACCATGGTACTGAATTTGAGAATGCTAAGTTTGCTGAGTTCTGTGATGAACATGGTGTTAATCATAACTTTTCTGCTCCTAGAACCCCACAGCAAAATGGGGTTGTTGAAAGGAAAAACAGAACTCTTGAAGACATGGCAAGAACCATGCTTCTATCAAGCAAACTACCTCACAGCTTCTGGGCAGAAGCAATTAACACTGCATGCTACATTATTAATAGATGCATGACCAGACCTATGGTAGAGAAAACTCCCTATGAATTACTTAAAGGGAGAAAGCCCAAGATATACCATCTTAGGGCTTTTGGATGCAAGTGTTATGTGCATAATAATGGCAAAGATTCTCTAGGAAAATTTGATCCCAGAAGTGATGAGGGAGTGTTCTTGGGATATTCAACACATAGCAAAGCTTATAAAATATACAATAAAAGAACTACGTGTGTAGAAGAAAGTGTACATATTGTCTATGATGAAAATAACACTTTATCTGAGAGACAGGAACCAGAAGATGAGGAGCTTGGACTGGTGAGGAGCAATGAACACATTGAAGCACCTATGGAAAATGGAACAGGTGATGGACCAGGCTCAACAACCCCACGCAACTCGACAGGGGGAATTCTACATGAAAATACTGGCCCTGATCCTGTTCCACAACTACAAGACAACATGGAACAATTCAGAAGTGAACAACTGATACTCAAACCACACAGATATCAGAGTTCTCACCCTCTTGAGAACATCCTAACAGACTTGAGATCTGGAATCAAAGCTAGGTCCTCCTTGAAAAATCTGTGTGCGTTTGATGCATTTCTATCCTTGATTGAACCAAAGAACATTGCTGAAGCCCTGCAAGATGCTGATTGGGTAACAACCATGCAAGAAGAGCTGAATCAATTTGAGAGGAGTCAAGTATGGCACTTGGTACACAGGCCACTAGACAGATCAGTAATTGGCACCAAGTGGGTCTTCAGGAACAAGCTCGATGAGCATGGAACTGTTACAAGAAATAAGGCTAGACTGGTTGTTCAAGGATACAGCCAAGAAGAGGGAATTGACTATGATGAGACTTTTTCTCCTGTGGATAGATTGGAGGCAATCAGACTTCTTATAGCATTTGCTGCACACATGGAATTCACTCTTCATAAGATGGATGTAAAAAGTGCCTTTCTTAATGGCTATTTGAAGGAAGATGTATTTGTAAAATAGCCTCCTAGTTTTGAAATAAAAGAGTCACCTGATCATGTATATAAACTTGACAAGGCTCTCTATGGTCTCAAGCAAGCGTCTAGAGCTTGGTACGAGAGATTGTCAAAATTCATGTTGGAACATGGGTACAAACGAGGCAGGATAGACAGTACTTTGCTCCTAAAGGAAAAGGGAAAAGATCTTCTGATTGTGCAAATATATGTTGATGATATCATATTTGGGGCAACTACTGAAAATCTTAGCAAAGAATTTTCTACATTAATGGGGAGTGAGTTTGAAATGAGTATGATGGGTGAGCTAACCTTCTTCTTAGGTTTGCAAATCAAAAAAACTCCACATGGCACAATGATACATCAACAGAAGTATGTGAAAGAACTCCTCAAGTAATTCAAAATGGAGGATTCAAAGGAGATAGATACCCCAATAGCCACAACTAAAAAATTGGATATGGATGAACCTAGTTCATCTGTTGATCAGAAGACATGCAGAGGGATGATTGGGTCTCTACTCTATCTTACTACAAGTAGACCTGATATTGTGTTCAGTGTGGGACTATGTGCTAGGTTTCAAGTCAATCCAAAGAAGTCCCACCTCACTGCAGTAAAAAGAATTTTAAGATATCTGAAGGGCACCACTGATCTATGCCTTTGGTATCCTAAAAGTAGTAATTTTGACCTTGTAGGATATGTTGATGCTGATTATGCAGGATTCCTGGTTGACAGGAAAAGTACTTCAGGCATGGCTCACTTTTTGGGCTCCTGCCTTGTCTCTTGGGCCACCAAGAAACAAAATTCAGTAGCCTTGTCTACTGCTGAGGCTGAATATGTGGCTGCAGCCTCTTGCTGTGCCCAGTTGCTATGGATCAAGCAACAACTCCTGGACTTTTGTATAGATGTGGGATTCATTCCTATTTACTGTGATAAACTAGTGCAATTAGTATGACTAAGAACCCGGTTCATCACAAGAGAACTAAGAACATAGATGTTAGGCACCATTTCCTGAGGGATAACTATGAAAAGGGAATGATCTCAATCGAATTCTGTACTGTTGATAGTCAAATTGCTGATATATTTACCAAAGCATTGAGTAGGGAGCATTATGAGAGAAATAGGCTTGAATTAGGGATGATTAAGATCACCTAATTGAAAAATAAAAATGAAAAAAAATTGAAAAAAAAAACTGAAAAATTGAGGAAAAAAAAGAAAGTTTTTTTGGCCAGAAAATTTTAATTAGGTACTTAATCAGATTAATAATTGCTCAGTACTATGTCTTTATTACCATACTCTTCTGCCATGTATTAATATGATTCCCTAGTAACTAATGATGTTTCTCTATCTTTGTGAATTGAGGCAAAATAAAGATTTTTAACAGCATGAAGCTGGTTCATCCATGCTGGTTTACATGACTAACAAGGTACGTCCTCATCTCCATACATCTACTAATTCAAGTACAGTCATACATGAGCAGGACTCTATCCATTTATGGTTCAAATTCAAATTCTCGTACTTACCCAAATAATGAACCAGTTCCAAGAAGTCCTGTCTCATTTAATTAGCCTAGTTTTAGGGGGAAAGTAACTGTCTAATCAATGTTCAATCACTGACAGTCCTTAATCGATTAGTATCCTACTTGGGTTAATACACTTCCGTTGTAATCTCCTCAGCCACAAGTTATAAAAAGGTCATCATTACCCATTGTGCATAAAGCAACAGTAGAACCTTGTTCAACTTACTCAACTCAAAATCCATACTGCCTTTTATTTTCTTCTCTCTCTAACAAAATCAAAATCATGTCGTCTCCTCCACCAGCTTCTTCTGACTCATCCCCAAACAGAGATTATGATGGGGGAAACTATGAATCTGACTCAAACTCTCCCTCAGTTTATAGTTCCGAGTCTCCTGAAAAATCATCAACCCCAGAACACTCTACAATCCCTGAACCCACACCAAACCCTACCCNNNGTTGTAATCTCCCCAGCCACAAGTTATAAATAGGCCATCATTACCCATTGTGCATAAAGCAACAGTCGAACCTTGTTCAACTTACTCAACTCAAAATCCCTACTGCCTTTTATTTTCTTCTCTCTCTAACAAAATCAAAATCATGTCGTCTCCTCCACCAGCTTCTTCTGACTCATCCCCAAACAGAGATTATGATGGGGGAAACTATGAATCTGACTCAAACTCTCCCTCAGTTTATAGTTCCGAGTCTCCTGAAAAATCATCAACCCCAGAACACTCTACAATCCCTGAACCCACACCAAACCCTACCCAGCCACCAAAACCCGTCGTGCTAAGGTTCTTGCACGCAAATTTGTGGCTTCTGGTTCAAGAGCAAATTTCTTGGAAGAATTGTTACATGCTGAGGAAGGCTCCAAACCAGAATCATCCAATGATTCATTCAAATCAGCCAATGAAGACGAAGCACCTGGTTCATCCAGTGCTGAGAAAGGTAATACTGAAGTTACCTCTGATTTAAATTCTTCTGAAAATCGATTTGTGTTGGTTGGGTCTGTGGTGGATGTGGAAGTGCCAAGAAGGCAAAGAAAATTTGGGAAAGAGAAAAATCTTGAGAACAAGGGAGAAGTAATGTGAGGGGATCCGGGGAGATGGTACCACGCTTGCAATTTGTGGTCCCATTCTTGAAATTCTTGAAGAAGATGTCATGGTTTTAGGGGGAACTACTGAAGTTGAGGAAGCTGCTGCTGGGTTGGAGAAGTTAATGAAGGAAATAGATGAACATATTTCTTCTGGGGAAGAAACTTTGGCTGAAAGACTGAAGAAGCTAGGGGACTCATACAACCCCAAGAAGAGAAGGACTCTAAAGTCCAAAAAGTCTAAAGCCTCAGTTCCTTCAAAGAAAAGGAAGACTGCTGATTCTGCTGGTGTACCTGTTCCTAGGGTACGTGCTACGAGAAATATTGTACGAGAAGAGGAGGAGAAGTTGGAAAAAGCTCTGCAAGAGAGAAAAAGAAAGAAGGCAGAGAAGGGGAAAGCAAAGGTAGGGCAGCCTGTTGAAGCTATTGTTGACGATGAAGAGTTGTTGGACCTGGTCCAGCAAGAAGAAAGGCTGCTCTAGTGGTTATCAAAACACCCAAGCCTAAAAGGCTAAGACTTCTTCATAGAAGTCAGTTACTGTGTCCATCACCACTGGGAGTAATGCTTCGAGGACAAGGTCTAAGATAGAGAAGGTGAAGAAAGTATAGATTGTTGAGAGGGATGATGATCTAGAATGGAGTGGAGAGGAAGAGAAGCAAGTTGGAGAAGTGTCTACTGAAAGAGTTGAAATGTTTGGCAAGAGAACAATCTTGAAGGGAAAGTTGTTGAAGGATTTGAAGGAGCCTGGAATGAGGTATTTATTAGATTTTCTGGCAGCGCAGGGCTGAAAGGACATGGTCCTTCGCATGGAAGGCAGGCTAGTCAGAAATGAAGTTGTGGAGTTCATGGGGATTGCCACAGTCATTGGAGGTAGGGTCACCTCATTGGTCATGGGAGTTGAAGTCTCCTTTGATGCTCAAGAACTGGGAGTCATTCTAGACATTCTAGCTGAGGGTTATGACGACTACACGAGGCAGAGATGGCCTTGTTTAGATGGAATGGCCTCAGCTCTCAATATCACCATATTCTTCTGCGACAATGAGAAGGAGCTTGGACCCAAGGTTGTGTATAAGAGTGAGATGAAGCCTGAGCACCAGCTGTTCTTTGAATTTGTGATCAAATTCCTGCTGCCCAGATAAGAACGAAGACACATTGCTAACTACATGGATTTAACCCTTATGGAGTGTCTGTACAGAGGCAAGCGGATCAATTGGCCAGCTTTTATCATCCAGCTCTTGGACAGAGTGGTGAATGGAACCAAAGCCCATGCGATCCCTTATGGCTTTATTCTGACTGCAATTCTTGCTCATTTTGGAGTTCCTATAAAGAAGGCTAAGATGGCTACTGCTAAGGATTTCTTTGGGAAGGATACTCTGCAGTCATGTGATTATACTGTCAATGCCCCGGCAGATGAACCTGTTTCATCTCGGAAGCAACCAGTCAATGGCAAGGTCCGTACTCTGGTGCAGGAAAGCGAGTTAAAGGATATGGAGATCCTTCGATTGAAGTCTCGCTTAGTTGAGGTGGAAGCCGAGCGTGATCCTCTCAAAGCTGAGTTAGCAAAGGAGAAAGAGAAAAATGAAGGTGTTTTACACCAAATGTTGTCCCTTCTACGAACCAAGAACCCAACCTCATCTGCACTCTCCCAATCAAGTGCCCAGTTCGGGACAGTGTCTAGTTTTTTTTTAAATTTTTATTCTGTTTTTGTCATGTTTTGGTTGTTTTGATTTTAATCTGTTTTGGTGTTGATCATCACTGTTAATCACTGAAAGCTTATTGTTTTGAAAAATGTCTCAATTTCTTATTTAGCTTACATTATTAGTTTCTTGTGTTGATTAATAATGTTTGCACCTGCAGTTGCCTAAATTGGCCATGAGTAAGAATTAAAAACTGGTAAGTATCATTTTGCAACTTTTTGATGATGCCAAAAGGGGGAAGATATGTTGTGTGTTTCAAAATTTTCAAAAGTGATATTTATAACCTAATGAACCTGTTTCTCAATGATCAATGCTTAAAAAAATACAAAGTGTTTAAAGTGTATACAGGATGAAAGCACAGAGTTTGTCATCATCAAAAAGAGGGAATTTGTTGGCCCATGTCACTGAATGGGTTTTGAAGATTGACAAATGTTGACAAGTTGAACCAGGTCCATCAAAGCATACACACATGAACGGAGCAGTTTACACAAGAATCGTACAAGCATAGGAGATATTAGTGACTACTGAGTATCAAAGAAATAAGAGGATGTCTCCTAATACGAAAAGATTGCAAACTGATAAAGATGACAGAAGTTGAATTCAGCTAGGACAGAAATAAAGGAAGGAAGTTGAGTTATATTTGAACTCGTTTACTCAAGTAGAGTTGGATCAGAAATAAAACATGGACTCAACAACTGACTCTATAAATACTCAAAGTATTACTGCTGAAATTCTTGACGCACAAAGACTAAATTGAATCAAGTTCCGAAAGCAAAATTCCCAGGATATTTGCAAGCACAAGTATTGTGCAAAGGCTACAGTTCAACTAGAAGAAACAGTTCCATCTGTTTATCATTGAGTCTAGTTGGTTGTAGTATGAGTTTTAACATTGTATCTTTTCAGCTTTCATAGAAGTAATTGTAATAGATACACATTGTTCAAGTTAGACTTGAAGTCTGTAGAAATTAGTTAGAGGCTAGTTGATACAAAGAGGATTAGAGTTGTCCGAGGATTACAAAAGAGTTTATTTTCTAAGTCCGTTTGGCTCAGAGTTTTTAGTCAAGTGTTTGAGCAAATCCTACTGAGGAGTAGGTCGTGGTTTTTTCACCTTTTGAGCCAGGTGTTTTCCACGTAAAATATCTATGTCTTTACTTTACTGCTTTATTATTCTGCAAATAGTAGTAAGTAGTACACCAAGAAGAACCAGGTTCTTCTTATTAGACAACACTCGAAAATTGGGTACTACACAAATCACCCCTCTCTTGTGTGGTATTGATGTATAAAATATCAACTTCACTCGGTCCTATCCCCATGGTCATTCATGAAATGAGGGATGGATATCGTCAGCCTGCTGCCATCAGCCCCAGGTAAAGCTAAGTTCATTTTGTTTATGACTGACTATTTCTCTAAATGGGTTGAAGCACAGGCTTTCGAGAAAGTTAGAGAGAAAGAGGTTATAGATCTCATCTGGGATCACATCGCTCGTCGATTTGGGATACCCACAGAAATAGTATGCGAAAAAGGCAAATAATTTATCGGCAGTAAAGTAATGAAATTCCTCGAAGATCATAAAATAAAAAGGATATTGTCCACACCATATCACCCTAGTGGGAACGGACAGGCCGAATCGACGAACAAAACTATCATCGAAAACCTGAAGAAAAGGTTGAACGAAGCTAAAGGGAAATGGAGAGAAATTCTACCCGAAGTTCTTTGGGCATATCGAACAACATCAAAGTCCAACACAGGAGCGACTCTGTTTTCCTTAGTGTATGGCTCTGAAGCCTTGATTCTAGTCGAGGTCGAAGAACCCAGTGCCATGTTTTGACATACAACAGAGGAATTGAACCACGAGGTTATGAATACTAGCCTCGAATTGTTAGATGAAAAATGAGAAGTTGAACTCGTTTGAATGGCTGCACAAAAGCAACGAATCGAAAGGTACTACAATAGAAGAACCAACATTCGCCACTTCAGAGTCGGGGACTTAGTCCTAAGAAAAGTCACTATCAACACTCAAGATCCTAATGAAGGGAAGCTCGGCCCGAATTGGGAAGGCCCTACCAAGTCCTCAATATAGTTGGAAAAGAATCTTATAAACTCGAAACGATGGACGGCGAACCACTAACAAACAACTGAAACATATCACTTCTCAAGCGATATAATTGTTGAGGCATGACTTTCTCCCTTATTTCATTTATTTATATATATATATATATATATATATATATATATATATATATTCGACGCAAACTCATTGCAGGAGTTCGACAAAATACATCGAGACCTTAGGTTTAAAGAACATGTTGCACTCTTTTTCCCTTAGATCGATTTTTATCCCAAATGGGTTTTTCCAGCAAGGTTTTTAATAAGGAAACAATTATGTTCTACCTAAGGAAAATTAAACAGTATCCAAGGCTTCTTTTCAATCAACCTCGAATTGGGTGGCATCACCCTTGGATGTTATATGTTTGAGAAAAGTACCTCGTGTCAAAGGTCCTCGATAGGGAAAATATTGTAATGGGCTAAACGGGCGAATGAACCGTGTCCATATAGATTAGTCGAGTCCCGATAGAAAAACATGTAGACATATGTACAAAAGACCGATCAAGGTCTTACAAAAAGAAAAGAAAAAGAAGGTAAGTCCTAATTATGGTCGGGATTGACCTCTCCTCCGGGAGCAGCTTCTCCGAGAGCAAATTCTCCTTCAGGCCCCTCGCCAGATCCGTCTCGACTTCCTTCTTCATTATCGTCTTCATCATTGGAGGAGGCAAGCTATATAGTGAAGAATTAGCCTCCACAGTTGGGGCGAGTCTGTACTTTTTCAAAATAATGGTTACCTGCTTTTCTAGCTCAGCCTCTTCTTCACGAGACTTGGACAAATCCGCTTGAAGGTCCTTTATAGTTTTGTCCTTTTGGCCACAAAGAAGCTTCAAGGCGTTCCTCTCCTCCGAGACTTTCTAAAGTTCGGATTCGCACTGGCTAAGGTCAACTCAAAACTTTGGAGATACCTACACAAAAGAGGAAGAAACAAGTCATACTTAAAGAAACAAAATGAATTAGAAAGGGGAATGCAGAAGCTAATTCTTACCCGAGATAGGATACACTAGGCTTCATCCAAAAGAATCGAAGCATCGCTAATATCGGAGGCATCATCGACCCCAGTAAAGCAATCTTGGAAGGGATCACCTACACTAGAACCTCGTCAAATAGCAGGGATCTTCAACTCCCTAGCCTCCCGTAGTGCCTCCTCAGAGAAAGTTGGGAGTGAAGGCAATTGCTCTACTGTCATGGCCCCGAGCAAGTCGCTTGGGGCTTTCTGATCGATCTTCAGTGTCTCAGAACCGTCCACGTCCAGTGTAGTTGCAGTTGGTCAAGAAATGATCTCGGCCTCTGTAGATTCGGGATCCACACCCCGAATTCTTTATTGAAGCCTCCTCGACACGAGGCTTTGTTGCAGCAGCCTCCGCCGGCTCGGAAGGTTGGGCGACCTCGACGGCTCTCCTAGGTCGTATCGTCAATGTCGAGGCGCCTTCCTCTTCTTCTTTATCTCTATCTCTCAGGTTTTGGACCGACTCCACTCGATTACTTTCCTCCCCACCCTTTGAGACTTGGGCTTGGGGTCCTCGGACTGTGAGACACCCTTCCTCATCTTTTCTTTTTCCGCCTTCGAAATCGGGGACTTGGTTTCTTCGTCGCCAATCGAGGGACTCAATATGGCGTCCTTGGTCAGGACTGCATGAAAGAAGATTATTGATGAACAAAGTACAAAATTGTTTCAAAGTATGAGAAAGGATATCCTTACCGTGGTTCTTAGCCTCCCATCTACCCCTTGCCAAATTAGGGCATGCGCGTTTGGCATAGGTGGAAGTTGAAGCTAGCTTTCGAACCCAATCTTCAAGGTTGATCACCCCTTGAGGAATCCAAGGAATAGATGCAAGTCGAAAGGGAATATTAGGCGAATTCGAAGAAGGTACGAAGAACAACATTTAAAAGATCACTTACGGTCGAGGTTCCACTCCTCAGGGAACGACATCTTCTCCCCCGGGATAATATCACGAGTCCTCACGCGTATAAAACGGTTCATCCAACCCCAATCCTTATCCTCGTCGATGCCCGAGAACAAGGACTTCGTTGCCCGACATTGAAGCCTGGTTAGTCCTTGAAGATTCGAGGCCGGTACAACCACATGATGTGGTTTAAAGTAAACTCCAGCCCCTCGGCCTTGCTATAGAAGAAGCGCAACATGATTACTATGCGCCATAGAGAGGGGTGGATTTGGCCGAGAGTGACCTGATATCTTTTGAAGAAATCAAGGTGTATATGGTCGATATCAAGGACTCCGATATCGAGGTCTCCGAAGCAGGATAAGCCGACCTCGAGGGGAGGCGAAGTAGAAAATAAAGTTTGACCTCGAAGTGCATGCCACGAGAAAGCATATCGGGGACTCATCTCACATACCTTGAGGCAGTATGAAAATTGACGGCCGTCATGGAAAGGCGGGAAATTCCTAAGGGCACGTGATTAGAGTTGGAAAGGTCTGCAAAAATAGTACAAATCCGTACTAAGCCACTATACAGTTGTACCAATAATATTTCTCTGTCAATAATTAGACATTTACTATTGTTGGGATTCCTCCTCCTATGTAAAGGGGACCCCTGTCATTTTGTAACACACATGAATATTCAATACCATAGAACATTCTTTGCTTTTCTTATCTAAGTGTGCTCAACAATTGTTCTATTGATTTATTGCCTTCCATTTATTGTTTTCATTAATTATTCTTCCTTTATTGCTTGTTATTGGCCGCAAAAGGCTATCCTCGAGACCCCTAATATTATTGTTTCTCCATAGACTACTCATTACTAAGCGTCTTCGTTTGACCTCGAGGCCCAGTTTCAGTGAGCTCGAGGCCCAGCTTTGTGACTATTTTGGTTTGCATATCTTGCTCTTCTGGCTCACACTTAGAATTTCTTATTTAATAACTAGTATTAAGGTAAATAACGTATTTTTAGAACCACAAATCAAATATAACTGTCAATACAATTTTTAATGTAAACAGTTTGGCGCCCACTGTGGGGCTAAAGATAATAGTGATTATTTTAGTGCTAGTTTTATGATAACACACATTATTCTTCACACTATTTCTTGTCCAAGATTTTTTGATTTCAGGCTAAAACATGTCAAACTCAGCAAACGCACTAGTGCATGGTAACCATGGCCTCGATTTTCATAGAAAAAATAATGCAACAACTTCAATAGTCGGTGTTGGTGTGCAAGGAGAAGTCCAACCTTTGGCTTGCATATTGCTATGAGCACAAATTTGGGTGTGGATGTCGGGGGACGCGTGCAAGAGAAGTCCAACCTGACGCACAAAAAACACATGCTCGAAATGAAGTCAGCCTACAAATAATTTTCGAGATGTTGCAAGCACAACAGGTTGACATTGCTCAGCTACAGAGTCAACAAAATCCCCGAGCATGGCGGGGCCGGAAACAACTCCTCGAGTCGAGCAAGCACCAGAAAGATCAAGTAATAGTGGGTCAGGAATAGACCCCACTATTGTGAAAATCCTCGAGGATCTCACCAAAAGAATTGAATCAGGAGAATATAAGATAGAGGCCAACGACAAAAAAATAGAAAGCTATAACTCGAGGGTCGACCAGATCCCAGGCGCACCTCCGGTTCTGAAGGGGGTAGAATCGAAGAAGTTCGTGCAGATACCATTTTCGTCGAGCGCGGCTCCGAAGCCCATTCCGAGGAAGTTCAGGATGTTCGATATCCAGAAGTACAACGGGACCATAGATCCTAATGAGCGTATTATCACCTATACTTGTGGTATAAAAGAGAACGACTTAAAAGATGACGAGATCGAGTCCATCTTGTTGAAGAAGTTTTGAGAAACACTGTCCAAGGGGGCCATGATGTGGTATCAAGACCTCCCCCCAAATTCAATATATTTGTTTGCCATATTGGCAAACTCCTTCATGAGAGCGCACGCTGGAGCCATTAACATCTCCACAAGGAAGTTCAATGTCTTCAAAATTAAACAGAGGGAGAACGAGATGTTAAGGGAGTTCGTATCCCGCTTTCAGATGGAACGAATGGAATTACCACTAGTCCCCAATGACTGCGGGGTACAAGCCTTCACTCAGGGCTTGAATGAACAAAGCTCAGTAGCTTTGAAGCAGCTGAAGCAAAATTTAATCGAGTATGCCGCCGTGACTTGGCGGATGTGCTTAACAGGTATCAATCGAAGATCAGGGTCAAGGAAGACCAATTGGGAGCCCCCTCAGGCTTAGTATATCCAAGCAGGCTCTTAGCAAAAGAGTCAAGGAATGCAGGAAAAGAGTCGAAACCAAACAAAGAAAGATACCAGCCGTATATCGAAGACCGAAGAAACGCCTCGAGGCATGATATACCTCGAAACGATCGAAGGGTAGATCAAGGTCAAATTTCTCGAGGGCTCTTGAGAAAAACTAGGTTCGACTGATACGCGTGGCAAATGGAGGCACCTAGATTGTCAGAATATAACTTCAACATCGGCACATCAAACGTCGTATCAGCAATAGGTAATATCAGAGATACCAGGTGGCCAAAGCCCGCGCAGTCAAATCCTTCCCAAAGGAAACCTAAATTAATATGCAACTACCACAACATTCACGGTCATAGGACCGAGGATTGTAGACATCTTCGGGAGGAGGTAGCCCGACTGATCAGCAAAGGGCACCTTCGAGAATTCCTCAACGATTGAGCAAGGAATCAATTTCGAAAAAGAGAGGCGAACAGGAAAAACGAACAGGAGGAACCGTAACTTATCATCCATATGATCATTAGAGGCATCGATGTCCCGCAGAGACCCATGTCCAAATGAACAAAAGTATCCATCACAAAGGAAAAGCGAACCCGGAGCTATGTGCCGGAGGATGCTCTTACATTCAGTGAAGAAGACGTTGAGGCCTTGTCTCAGCCTCATAACGATGCTCTGGGTAATCTCTTTTCTTTTGAATAAAATTCAAATTAAATATGTGCTTATGGATCCAGGTAGCTCGGCCAATATAATCAGATCAAGGACAGTGGAGCATCTCGAACTACTCGATCGGATCGTACCCGCCTCTCGAGTCTTCAATGGATTCAATATGGCAAGTGAGACAACGAGGGGGGAAATCACCCTCCCAGTCAACGTGGTCGGTACAATTCAGGTTACCAAGTTCCATGTCATCGAAGGTGACATGAGGTACAATGCTTTACTTGGAAGGTCGTGGATACACAACATGGGGGCAGTAACATCACCTCTTCATCAAATGATGAAGTTCCCAACAAAAGATGGTGTAAAAACCGTGTATGGAGAGCAACGTGCAGCAAAATAAATGTTTGCGGTACGCAACATGACACCAACGTCGGTGCCTTCCACTTCAGAAAAGTCAAAAGACAAGCAGACCCCGAGGGACAGGCGGTCCATGAGCAGTTGAGCGAGGATGATGAAGAAAACTTCATCACTCCCCGATCCTTTTCCCTCGAAGAGTCGGATGAAACAAAATCAACGGTCGAAGAGCTTGAACATGTCGTTTTGATCAAACACTTTCCAGATCGAAAGGTATATCCGGGAACGGGATTAACCCCCGAACTTAGGAGAAAACTCATTCAATTTCTTATTAATAACATTGATTGCTTCGCTTGGTCCCATCTAGACATGACAGGGATCCCGCCGGAAGTGACCACCCATCGGCTAAGTGTCGACCCCAGGTTCAAACCAGTAAAGCAAAAAAGGAGGCCTCATCCGAGGTAAAACATGAATTCGTCAAAGACGAGGTAACGAAACTTCTAAAAATAGTGTCCATTAGGGAGGTGAAATATCCCGAATGGTTAGATAATGTAGTAGTAGTCCTCAAAAAGAAAAATAAATTAAGAATGTGCGTAGATTACAAAGACCTGAATAAGTCATGCCCTAAGGACTCATTCCCATTACCCAACATCGATTTCCTAATCGATGCCACGGCCGGCCACGAGATCCTTACATTTCTCTAAGCCTATTCCGGGTACAATCAAATGAAAATGAACCCAGAGGATCAGTAAAAAACTTCATTCATCACGAAGTATGGTACATATTGTTACAATGTAATGCCCTTCGGGCTAAAAAATGCAGGAGCCACATATCAATGCCTAGTTAATAAGATGTTCGAACATCAAATAGGAAAGTCTATGGAAGTTTACATTGATGACATGCTAGTTAAGTCCCTGTGCACAGAGGACCATTTAATTCATTTGCAGGAAACATTTGATATCCTTAGAAGATACAGCATGAAGCTCAACCTCGAGAAGTGCGTCTTAGGAGTCGGATCAGTCAAATTTTTGGGTTTCATGGTGTCGAATCAGGGAATCGAGATCAATCCTGACAAAATCAAGGCCATCGAGGAAATTACCATGGTAAACAACGTGAAAGCAGTACAACGGCTGACCGGATGTATAGCATCATTAGGCCGATTTATCTCAAGGTCATCAGATCGGAGTCACCACTTCTTCTCCCTACTCAAGAAGAAAAATAACTTCGAATGGACCCCAGAATGCCAATATGCCTTAGAAAGATTAGAGTGGTACCTCTCGAGCCCACCTCTGCTCCATACCCCGAAGGAGGAAGAAATGTTGTACTTGTATTTGGCCGTATCCGAGGTAGTGGTAAGTGGTGTATTAGTTCGAGAAGAACAAGGTATGCAATTTCCTGTAGATTACGTGAGTCGGACCCTAGGATATGCTGAAGCTAGGTATCCGCACTTAGAAATATTAGCTCTTGCATTAATAAGTGCATCTCAAAAATTGAGACCTTATTTTCAATGCCATCTTATATGTGTTTTAACAACATACCCTCTTCGAAACATCTTGCATAAGTCCGAATTATCGGGCCAATTAGCCAAATGGTCCATTGAGCTCTGGGGGTACGACATCGAGTACCAACCTCGAACGGCTATCAAGTCCCAAATTTTAGAGGATTTTGTGGCCGACTTTACGCCTGCCCTCGTTCCCGAGGTAGAAAAAGAACTCTTACTAAAATCGGGCACATCATCGGGGGTATGGACCCTCTTCACTGACGGTGCCTCAAATGTGAGAGGGTCCGGACTCGGCATAGTTCTGAAACCGCCCACGGGCGACATAATTAGAAAATCCATAAAACTCTAAAATTGACTAACAACAAGGCCGAGTATGAGGCTATGATTGCAGGTCTCGCACTGGCCAAAGGCTTAGCAGCAGAAGTAATCGAAGCAAAATGTGACTCCCTTCTGGTAGTAAACCAAGTAAACGGGAGCTTTGAGGTTCGGGAAGATAGGATGCAGAGATAATCAGACAAGCTTCAAGTGATGTTGCATCGCTTCAAAGAATGGACTCTAGTCCACATGCCTCGGGAACAAAATAGCGAGGCCGATGCACTCGCAAACCTGGGATCATCCATTGAAGAAAGATGACATACTCCCGGGGGCTGTCGTGCAACTATCCAAATCAGTGATTGAAGAAGGCCATGTCGAAATCAACTCAACAAGTCTAACATGAGATTGGAGGAACGAATACATCGACTATTTGAGAAGTGGGAAGCTTCCCACGAACCCAAAAGAGTCGAGGGCCCTTCGAGCCAAAGCAGCCTGATTTTCACTCGATGAGAATAGAACATTATATAGAAGGACGTTCGACGGGCCTCTAGCAGTATGTTTAGGACCAGGGGACACCGACTATGTGCTTCGAGAATTCTATGAAGGCACACTTGGAAACCACTCCGGTGTTGATGCTTTAGTTCAAAAGATGATCAGAGCAGGGTACTATTGGGATAGCATGGAAAAAGACACCAAGGAATTCGTTCGAAGATGTGACAAGTGCCAAAGATTTGCACCAATGATTCACCAACCCGGCGAACAACTACACTCAGTCTTATCCCCGTGGCCGTTCATGAAGTGGGGAATGGACATCGTCGCTCCCTACCAACGGCACCAGGTAAAGCGAGATTTATTCTATTTCTGACTGACTACTTCTCGAAATGGATGGAAGCACAGGACTTCGAGAAAATAAGAGAAAACGAAGTCATTGACTTTCTTTGGGACCACATCATATGTCGATTCGGAATCCCCTACGAGATCACGTGTGATAATGGGAAACAGTTCATCGACAGCAAGGTGATGAAATTCCTTGAAGATCATAAAATTAAAAGAATCCTATCGACGCCTTATCACCCGAGTGAAAATGGCCAAGCCGAGTCCACCAACAAAACCATCATTCAAAACTTGAAAAAGAAGCTGGAAAATGCAAAAGGAAAATGGAGAGAAGTGTTGCCCGAGGTGTTATGGGCATATCGAACAACTTCGAAGTCAAGCACAGGAGAGACCCCGTTCTCTTTGGTATACGGGTTCGAGGCTTTGATACTGATCGAGGTCGGGGAACCGAGTGCCAGATTTCAACATGCCACTAAAGACTCAAACAAAGAGGCCATGACTACTGCTCTCGAACTGCTAGATGAAAAATGAGAGGCCGCACTGGTCTGAATGGCCACCCAAAAACAAAGGATTGAAAGATACTATAAGAGGAGGAAAAACCTCCGGTACTTTGGAGTTGGGGACTTAGTCCTAAGGAAATTCACTCTTTACACTCGAAACCCAAATGAAGGGAAGCTAGGACCTAGCTAGGAAGGACCGTACCGCATCCTCGGAGTAGTAGGAAAAGGGTCCTACAAACTCGACACCATGGAAAGCGAACAACTACCAAGAAATTGGAATATATCAATGCTCAGACACTATTATTACTAAGGTATAACCTTCCCCGTCTTTTCCCGTCTACACTTCAAACTAACTTCTTGCAGGTGTTCGATTGAGAGGAATCGAAGCACCCTTCAGCTCGAAGACCTTGGGTTTTAAAGCATGCGTTGCACTCTTTTTCCCTTTGATCGGGTTTTATCCCAAATGGGTTTTACCGGTAAGGGTTTTAACGAGGAAACATCTATATTCTACCTAAGAAAAACTCATCAAGTATTCAAGGCCTCTTTTCAATCAACCTTGAATACCGAAGAGCATTCACCCTCGGAGGTCACCTTTTTAAAGAAACAAAGTTATGCCAAAGAGGGCCTCGATAGGAGAAGTGGTATTAGGCCAAATGGTCAAATGAATCGTGTCCGTGTAGAATAGTCGAGTCCCCAAATGGTAAAAATATGTACGCATGTATCAAGTAATCTAAGAAGCATCCTTGTTCATCAAAACACTTTATGCCTTAAAGAAGTTTACTATTCTTGCAGGAAACGACTCAATGGTCAAATACTCCCGAACACTCGGGGACTGTCATTGATAGTCAACTTATCAAGTCCTCAGAGACTCGAACCTATAAGACCTCAGTGAGTATCAAACTTATAATACCTCAACGAGGCATACATCAAACTTATAAGACCTCAAAGAGGCATACTCAAACTTATAAGACCTCAACGAGGCATACTCAAATTCATAAGACCTTAAAAAGGCATAACCCCGATATTAAGACCAAGGCTATATACTCGAACTTGTAAGACCCCTAAAAGGGCATACCCTCGATATAGATGTCGAGGTTGTCTCACCCGCGGACTAAAGGATACAGCCGAACACAAAGACTACGGTCATATTAAAAGGCTATGGCCGAATTAACACGGCTGGGAGAAGTATGACCGCCGCCATAAAACTAAAGGCCTTCAAAATACTTCAAAAATACTTCGAAAGAACCGGTTAATCAGGCTACCCCCGGCATAAGAAAAGGGGCTTCGATAATATCATCTCCGAACAATGAAAAGGCTTCGAAACAATCAGCCTTCAATAAAAAATGCTTCAAAACTTCAGTCTCCGAGAAAACCTCACAAGGTACTCACTTACCGTCACATATCGGCTTATAATCGAGGTTCTTATTCAAATCGTCGAAGAGTCAGACGAACACAAAACATGCCAAGACATAACCAAAACTTTAAAAGTCTTTAGCCAGAATGGGGGAAAACCACAGCCACATTAGAGGTCGAATCGACCCAATCTGAAGAGCCTAAAGGCCAATCTAAAGAGCCTAAGAGTCAATCTAAAGGGCCAATCTGAAGAGCTGAAGGGCCAATCTAAAGAGACTAAGGGCCAATTTGTAAGACCTTAATAAGGAAACACCTCACTTGTAAAACCTTAAAAGGGCACAACTCGGATATCAAGGCCAAGGCCATAATACCGAACTTATAAGACCTCTAAAAGGGCATACCCTCGGTAGGAAGGTCGAGGTCATCTCGCTCAGTGAATAATCATAAGACCTCGATGAGGCAAAATCAAACTTACAAAGCCTCGATGACAATCATAAGAATTTATTCCAAAACAGCAGAGGAAAGATAGGAAGCAACGAAAAACAAAGATTCTTTCATATATAATAAACGTTCATGAAACATATTCACAAAGCTCACGCTTGGAGCCATTACACAAAAGAGAAACAAATAGAGGCCTAATCTACCGTCGGCGTCGCTTGATCGGATGAAGTCCCTTCAGGGATAATGCCATCAATAATTTAGCCCTCGACCTCCTGGTCGCCAGCGGTTTCCTCCCCCTCGGGGACTTCGCCTTCATCTTCATCATCTTCTGAGCCACTGGACGAATCATAATCGGAAGTAAGCATAGCCACCACTTCCTCTTCTAGGGCCCTCACTCTTCCGATCTCGGCAGAAATATCGAAGCCCCCCGCATGTACTTCCTCGAGAGCCTGCCTCCGAGATCTTAGTCGAGCATGATCAAGGGCTCGAGTCAGCTTGAGCTCAACCTCTTCAGATATCCTCTTGGCTTGATCATTGTCCATGGCAGCATCTTCCCGATATGAGTATGTAAGTGCGTCGGTTTCGGACTTGACCGTGGACAGCGCGGCGGTCGAGTCAACATGGAGATCCCTATACTTATTACTTTCTGCCCTTACATCTTGAAGTTGACGCTTAGACGAGGTCAGCCTCTCTCGGAGAGCAGCCCTCTCAGAGGCCATTTCATCCATGCGCCGCTCGAGCCCGAGGATCTCAGTATCCTTGGCTCTAAGCCTCTCCTACATTAGGCCATTTTTCTTCTTAAACTGCACAAATCAAGTCAAGGCATTGAATGCTAAATTTGAACAAGCACAAAAAGAAACATATGAAAACTATATTACCTGCTCATCGAGATCTGCCCGTTCTCGAGATATCGTCTCCAAACGCGCCCGAAGGTAGAGCATCTCCTCCTCCTTTTTGGCAAAAAGAGCTCTGAACTCATCCGCCTCCGATGAGAACCTCCTGCACTCTTCCTCGTAACGAGCAAGCTCGGCTTGTGACTTAGAAAATGCCTAAATGTAAAGCATTATGGTTTAAAAACACAAAGGAAAGAAATCAGAAAAACAAGAACCAAAACTCAAAGCATGGTGGTTGATTCAAAAGACTACCTGTTTACAAAGCTTCTCGGCTTCTTCAAAAACAAACAAGTCATTAAGTTCAGGGCCTTCCTCAACCCCGGAAAATTATCCCCCGAACACGTCATTCTCTCCGTGGGAAGCCCCCACATCGGGAGTTTCCATAGTTTGGGCATCTCGCATCAGCCCTGAAGAGAATGACAGGCCTGACGGAGCTGCAGCGTTGATCTACCGGGTGCCTTTTGGCTCGGGGCATGTTTTGGCTGCTGACCGGCTCAAGGACTTCGTTCGACCCACCCTCGAGAAGTTCTTCAGTTCAAGGCAGGGCAGCATCGATAGCCTTCGGTTCAACAGCCATCGGCTCAATAGGATTCGAAGCAATCACGCTTCCTCTTCCCTTAAGGACTGGCGAGCAGCCATCTTTCTCTTCACCTTTAGCACGAAGGTTCTCTACCACTTCCAAAATTAAGGTCGCTGAATCGACCTTAGGCTTTTGAATTTTATCCTTCTTCGGCTTCGGGGAATCAATCAGTGATTTCTTCTTTCTCTTCTTCTCCTTAACGGGTTTTTGGATATCTGCATCCCCAAATGAGGATTCCCTCATCAGAACGGCCTCTCCTAGGCCTGCACAAGCGCAAAAGGATAAGCATAAAAGGTGAGAGTACTATCGTACTATCGAGAGGTATTCTCTCAGAAGAATTTAGGTATGACTAAAATAGAACTCACCATGGTTTTTACCCTCCCATCGGGTCTTTTCCAGGTCAAGCCACACACGCTTGGTATACGAGCAAGTCGAATCAAGTAGTTGGATCCAGCTTGGGAGATATCTGACCACACTAAGATACCACTTGACAGTTGCGTCATCTGAAGGATTTAGTTCAAAATATAGAAAAAATATTTAATTGACGGGATATGTTCACTTACGATTCATATTCCATTCCTCGGGGAATGACATCCTTTCAGCAGGGATCAGGTCCGAGGTCCTAACTAGGACAAAGAGGCTCATCCACCCTCTGTCCTTATCCTCATCGATGTTGTCAAAGAGGGCCTTCGAAGCCCGATGTTGTAGCTTGATCAGGCCGCCTCGATAAAATCGGGGGATATACATTCTAATCAGGTAAACGATGCGCCAGAATGATGGATAAATTTGGCCTAACATCACCCGGTACTGTCTGCAAAAATCGAGAATCACAGGGTTTATTGACGGCAAAGATGACTTTACCGGACCTAGAGTAAAAGGATACATATAAACACTAAAGAAATCGGCTTTATGTGTTGTTACGTCCTCCTCACGAGAAGGAACCTTCACTTGTATCTCCTCTCCCAGCGCCAGTCAGCTTTCACTTTCTCAGTTTAGTTATCAGGCTAATGTATTGGGACATGGGTTCGCATCGCCCCAGTTTCGAGGAAGGTTTTTCGAACTTGAAATCGCAATACGTTTCACAAGGTCTTGGGATGCACTCCTCAATGCGAGGAGGCACTGCTGCTTCGCTCTTTGATGAGCGTGACAATGAAGAAATTTCTCCCTTCTGGGGAGCCGTCTTTGAAGTCTTTGTCATTCTTGCTATAAAATTTTTAGAAGAGGAGGAATAAAATTATTGAAAGATGAATACTAGAGGGAAGCAAGCGAAAGAGTCGATTAGAGGTCTGAAGATATTGTGAAAGTGAAGGTTCAAGAAATGAAGGATTGGGATATTTTCAGGAGTGAGTTAGGCGTATTGAAGAAGGTAAAAGGTCGGCTAACCGCCGTTTTCGTACTATGACCTTTCAAGACCCATGCAGGCGTGACTCTTGCACATCCTTTATGTCACAGCAATCGCTGACTTCACGTGACTGACATCATGATGTGGACATCGAAGAGTTGAAGGGTTCAAATCACGCAGGGACTATCAGTACACGATTGATATCGGGGACTCCGATATTGAGGTCTCCGAAGCAGGCCAAGCCGACCTCGAGGGGGCGAAGTAGAAAACAAAGTTTGACCTTGAGGTGCATGCCTCGAGAAAGCATATCGGGGACTCATCTCAGCATACCTCGAGGCAGTATGAAAATCGACGACCTTCATGGAAAGGCGATAAATTCCTAAAGGCACGTGGTTAGAGCTGGCAAGGTCTGCAAGAATAATATAAATTTGTACTGAGCCACTATACAATTGTACCAATAATATATTTCTGTCATTACTTAGACATGTACAATGTTGGGACTTTCCCTCCTATAAAAAGAGGACCCCTGTCATTTTGTAACACACATGAATATTCAATACCATAGAATATTCTCTGCTTTTCTTATCTAAGTGTTCTCAACAATTGTTCCATTTATTTATTGCCTTCCATTTATTATGTTCATTAATTGTTCTTCATTTATTGCTCGTTATTGGCCGCAAAAGTCTATCCCCGAGACCCGCAATATTATTGTTTCTCCATCGACTGCTCATTACTAAGCGTCTTCGTTCGACCTCGAGGCCCAGTTTCAGTGAGCTCGAGGCCCAGCTTTGTGACTATTTTGGTTTGCACATCTTACTCCTCTGGCTCACACTTAGCATTTCCTATTTAATAACTAGTATTAAGGTAAATCACGTATTTTTAGAACCACGAATCAAACATAAGGATCACTGGGTCAAGGGGATACAATGTGAAGGGGTAAGTGCAAACACTTAGGAACCCCTCCACATATGTAGTGATGCTCTCTTCGGGAGCAGGGATTTGCACCACGACCCAGGGACCCCAGTTTCAGTCCCTCTACATGGCCTCGAGGTGGCTCTTCATTATCGAGCACATGTACATCGACACATGCTCGCATCGGCCTGGGATTGATGAAGGGTTTTCAACCTTGAGGTCGGATTTTAGAGTACATGGTCCGGGAATGTACTCGTGGGGATGCGGCTCCACTGATGCCTTGTCACCGGATAACCAGGAAGAGGAGGAGGAAGCTTTCTCCTTCTGTGGTACAATCTTTGAGGTTTTCGCCATTGATATAAGTAAAGAAGGGTGAAGGAAGACAAAAATCTGGTGGTTTCGGTGCTAACAAAGGTGGCTCTGCAGCGGTGAAAAGGAGGAGATGAAAAGAGTTAGAAGACTTAGAGGTTTGATTATAGCAAAAGTAAAGTTTGATTCAATGAAGGAGCGGTTATTTATAGGCTCACGATGACGGTTCGGTGGCGCTAGTGGCCAACCGCTAACTGACAGGAATTAATGATTTGAGGAACTGAACTGACGGGACGTTTCGGTCACATCCGTCGCTTACATCATGAGGACGATGTCATGATCGAGGTTTCAGAAAATCGAGGCTCAAACCGTTTCTTATCATTTTACTCCAAGAAACACGGAGACTATCTGTATACGGTAGAAATCGGGCGTGTCCGATTTCATAGGCGCGAGGAGCTGCCTCGAGAGTATGTTCGTAATGGACCAAGCTTGAGCTTGATGGCAGAGTATGGAGCGTGAAGATTAGATTTCTCGCTGAAGATCGAGACCGAGCATGACCGACTTCGGGTAAGGCATAATAACGGAAAGACAAGATATTAGCAACCGATCGAAGATCTCGGTGGAAATCCCGAAACAGATCGAATCAAGCGGTTATTGACGTCAATCATGGGATTTATTTTCGTTATTAGAATTGTACCTTATTTAAGATTCCTCTACTATATAAAGAGGGACTCCATTCATTTGTAACATCATCATTTTTCACTGATAAAAATATACATGTTGCTCTCTATTCATTACTATTCATTACTGTTCTTACTGATCTTATGATCCAACCTCGAGACCATCTCGAATCGAGGTTGAAACATTGCTAGAACACTGATTTGATTTATTTTATTGTTCAGTCTATTCATCTAGTTTGTTGTTTAGCAATTGGTATTGGATTTGATCACATATTCTTAAAATTACAATATAAGTTCAATTGTCATTCGAATTTTTGTTAAACATTACAGCAATAGGGATAACTTACCTACAGTAACAGGCACCTTCCCATTTATGTTAAAGTGATTAAAATATCACAATTATTGATTTAGATATGGTGATTAAAGTCCCCCATGTTCTTATATATCTTGTTTAAATTTTATATCAAGCGGATCCCTACTAGCTACATTAGAATGGAAATACTTAGATTTGAACGATTCCCAAAAAAAAAAATGCGTAATTCTTTTTCACACAAATAAAAAAAGTTAGGTCACAGAAAATGAGAAAGAAAAGTAATTATATAAAATAAATCTAACATTCGATGAACTGGGAAAAAATAAATAACCTCCTAATTGCTAAAACTGCATTAATAGTATAATATTTGTATATTATTATGTACAGAATTTTATTCATAATTTGAGTTATGTCTAAATTAATATATAGCCACGGGATCGCTTCCAGCGAGAGTCAGGGAGTAAATTACTAGAACTCCAGTCCTGGCCAGTTACTAACCTCTACATTAACCCTTAAACCACGATGCTCCTCACAGCCCTTCAACGGCCACCTGCCTAAACGGGTTTACAAGCATCACCAGTTAGGTTGGCCTAACCAAGGTTTACTCTCGAAATTGAAAACTGCCTGGTCTATATAGTTCTTAACCTATAACCTCATCGGGG
The DNA here is from genome assembly GCA_005239525.1 of Nicotiana knightiana. Lineage (NCBI taxonomy): Eukaryota > Viridiplantae > Streptophyta > Magnoliopsida > Solanales > Solanaceae > Nicotiana > Nicotiana knightiana. The sequence continues at coordinate 10,371 of ML418504.1, read as the reverse complement.
TGACACAGTAGGCTCAACTTGACAATCAGTTTTTATCAAAAACTTCTGACTATATAAATCAATAACACATTTAACTATAGCAAGAATTTCTTTAGCTACAGTTAAATAATTTTTCTGGGATTCATTCCATTTTTCAGAATAAAATTGTACAATATATTCTTGTTTATCTAACGGAGAACATTGTTCAATATTCCCCCATAACCAATATCAGGCATCATTTTCCACAATCTTTGTCCAATTGGGATTAGCTAGAGTTAAACATGGAAGGTTATGAACCTTCTGCTTAATCCTTTTGACTGATCCAGTATGACTGTCAGTCCAGGCTTTTGGATTCTTCTTTTATCTATCATAAAGAGAGTTGTATCCTTAGCAAGGTCCTTTATAAAAGGAGAAATATAATTCAATCTTCCTAAAAATCTTTGAAGCTGGGTCTTATCAGTAATAATATCAGGGAATTTGGAAGCGAATTCAATGCTTCTGTTAATGGGAATAATTCTTCCCTTTTCGATATTGACTTAGAAATCTGACATTGTTTTGGAAAATCAACATTTTTGGTTTGGATATCACTAAACCATTTTGAAAAATAATTTTCTTAAATAAATCCAAATGTTTAAAATGAGATTCTATATTTTTTGAAAATACTAGAATATCATCAATATAGGCAATTATGAAATATGTATAAGGAAGGAAAATATCATTCATAATTTTTTGAAATTCAGAAGTAGCATTTTTAAACCAAAGGGCATAACATTCTGTTCATATTGGCCCATCGGAACATTGAAAGTCGTTTTGTATCTATCTGATTGAGATATCTGAATCTACCAATAACCAGACTTCAAATCAAATTTTGAGAATATAATGGCATCATGTAATATGTCTAATAAATCCTTCTTATTAGGGATTGGATACCTGATCCATTTCAACACCTTATTAAGGGGTTTGTAGTTGATAACTAGTCTGGGAACTCCCCTCTCCTGTTCAGCATGCTTATTGACATAAAAAGTTGTGCAAGACCATTTAGACTTTGAGGGTCTAGACCCTTTTGTTGTAAGGAATCAATTTTCTTTTTGCATAACTCCAAATAATTAGAGTTCATCTGACAAGGTCGAGCCTTGGTAGAGATATTATTCTCAGAAAAGTCTTCTTCATAAGGAAGACTTATGATATGGTTTTTCCTGTTCCAAAATTGATTCGGATGGTCACCACAAATAGAAGCGTAAAACTGGTTTTTGAGAAAATTTATCTTTTCTACCAACTTAGGATTTTTTAAATCCCGGTCTACGGTAATAGAACTGATTTCATTTTTCAATGGTTGACTTTTAAAGTAATTTTATCATAAATAATTTTATTCAAAAATCTTTGAACAGGTTCGGTTATAAACTCAAAAGAGATACTTTTGCTATTATAACTAATAGTAAAACTTTTTGTATCCCAGTACAGAAAATGTATTAATTTAATAAAAAATGGGACACGAATTATTACATCCCTGTCAATATCTTTTACCAAAATAAAACTTTCAGGAATACATATATCCTGTTGGCAAATATAAGCCTTGGGTAATTTATATGAAATACCCATTGGACTACCACTAGCATTTTTCAAACGACGAGTGGTTTTATGAAAATATCTAGAAGGTATTATTCCTTATTTTACACAATTTAAATTTGCTCCACTATCAAATAAAGCAAAAAACTCTTTTTTGAAATTGTAGTCGATTAAAAGAGTTATTTTTATTAAAAACTTTTGGGTGATAAAATATTGGAGTTTTTTTAGAAATTCTTATTCAGAAAAGTCCATGGCTGCTAACAAAGTATGGGCAGTATTATTTTCTATAGAACTTGCAACAGTATCATTAATCTTGATACTGATATCTTTCTCAGAATTTTCTAATTTGAAAATTCTTTCATCTAAGGCTACATTTGAAGCCTTTAATTCCGAGATTTCTTTCTTGAGATAATTTATCTCAATGCTTAAATCTTGAACAGTAGCCAACCTATCAGGCTGGGATTTACTCTTGACCATATTTCTGATCTCGGACATTATGTAAGGTCCTTTCTGGGAAGGAATTCCTTCCACCTCCGTTCCTACTTCATAATTTGTTGGAAGTTTGTCAATTAACTGGGACCTTACTTATGGGTCTTTAATAACCCTTAATAGCTCAATTATTCTATCATTGGTCAAGACATTAATTTTTAAATCTGCAAAATGAGAGTAGATATTAAAAAGATTGTCATCAGTATTACAACACTGATTTGAGCATTGTCCTTCTTCACAGAACTCTTGCTCATCTTCAGAGGATGAAATATAATATTCCTCTTGAAGGACTCTTAAATCTTCACTAGTAGATGACTCATGATCAGAATTCTTCGGAGAAGAATTTAGGAGAATTTTACAAAAAGAATCTTTGATATTATCATCTAAATCAAGTTCTTTGATTTTGTCCTTGATTTTTCAATCTTTTGCATAATGGCCTATCCTTCTGCATTTGTAACAGGCCTGAGGGTTTTATGATTTAACAAAACCCTTTCTGGCTTTATGAAAAACCTTTCTTCTTTGGGTCTTTTCATGCCGTTTCTCCGGCGAACCTTTTTTCCAATTGAAATCCTTTTATTATGGGATTTCTTTCTATTGGACGAAATGTCAATGGAAAACTGTTCACAGAATTCGCCTAATTGTTGTCTCTCAGTGAGATGATGTTTCTTAATTTGTTGGTTTAGCTTGATTTCATTACATAGGGCTAAACCTTCCTGAGTGCATACACTAAAGAGCTTACCATATGAGTAAGCATCATAATTTATACTCATCCATGTACCTCTAAGGACCTTCCGAATCCTTTAAGCAAATAAGGGGGGGAGTCCATCTATGAACTTGGACTTCCAATGAGTGCTATAACTATCTGGTAACTCCATCACTCTGGATAAGAAAACATCTTTATACCATCTAAAAGATGTAGGGGTTTTACATCTTAGATTCTGGAGCATTGTCCTAATGGTCTCACTATTATCAGACCATCTTCCAGGAAAGTGTTCTATGATATTCATGACCAAAGAATAGATTGAATTCTGGACAGTCTTATCTTCTTCAGTTTTGGTGGCATTCATTATTTGATGCCTTTGGTCATGAGTAAGATAATTATCCCACCAGCCTTTGAGCTGACCAGTAAAACCGGCAATAATCATTTATGTAATTGCCCTATCTGAATTCTTATTAACCTTGCAGATAGTGTTGTACATAAGCGTTCTATATATTGTAGTATAGATTTGTCTTTCAGCAAGACCATCTATATTCCACTCATAGATATCTGACCCACTATATCCTTGATGGTAGTGGTCATTGTCATGTTCTTCTATTAGGATCATCTTGAGGGGTTGGTCTAGGATAATAAAATATTTTTTGGTAAGGTTTGCGAGCATATTTTTTTTAGAGATATTATTAATCTCATCTTCTACCTGTAATCCCTTACCTTTATCAGGCTTATGCTCTAGCGTTAAGGAGCAAGCCTTAAATTCGTCAAACTTCTTATTTAAAAGTTCTTCCAAGTCATCTAGACCTTTTAATTTAAAGTCTTTTACCTCAAGAGGTGGTTGGATACTTGTAGTAGCGATTTGCTCTTTACCTTTAGCATCCTTCTGTTGAATTTTTTGGACTTCAGCTATTAGCTTGTCCAATTTCTCGTGAACCTTTATAACATGTTCGCCCAAAATACTAACATACATATTAGTATAGTTATTCTGGGTGAGCATGGTGTTCAAATTCTTTGTTGTTATAGCAGCAACATCACTTTCAAATATTTTTGAAAAACCCGCGCAATAAATAATTTAGTCTTTTTCCCCTATATGAAAAGATTGCTGGAGTGGAATAATAGAATTAACAATATTACCGTTAGTGAGCGTATAATCTCTTTCTAACACAGAAATATAACTATAAACATGTTTAGACATAAACCATGGAACAAAAGAAATAATTTATTTTTCTTGCTAATATCCTCATAAAAATCATGTCTAAAATATTGAATTAATTCACTTGTCATGTTTTCATGAAACCATTTTTTGAAAACAACCCATCTGTGTTTTAAAAATTCTTCTAAAATCATTTTTCTTGTCGGTGAACCCGGACTAAAATCTATATGGTTTTCAATCATTATTAACTCCATTTGAAAAATTCATTTCGGATGCAGTAGGTTCAAGATCTGGATTAATCTTGACAATATTATCATTGCTAATACTAATATTATTAATTCTATTATTTTCTCTAATCTGAGATGTAGAAGCTCTTGATGGAAAGTCCACCACATAATCAATTGGAGAAATATAAGAAGAGTTTGATCTAGTTAATCTAGATGACAAACTAATAGTATCAGTTTGAATGGGTTCATTGAACCTGATTTTAATAGTACCATCTGAGGTTTGTTCTATTTTTGTAACCTCAGTATTACCAGTGTTCCGAGGTGCAACTGCTTCTTCTATGACCCATTCTTTAGGGAAATCAATTTCATCCCATTTGATAGGTCTTCTGGTAGTTACTTTGGATTTACCAAAGTTGGTTTCTACAAGAATAGTTTCATTTTTGAATTCCATAATTTTGCGCATAGGATTTAAAGTACATAACGGTTTGAAAATAAATCCTATAACAGATGCATATAACTTCTGTACCAGGCAAATAATCATAACCATGTAATTTAATGCTAAGTATTAAAGCATTTAAAGAATTCTCATCATTAAGAGAAATCTACAAATTAGGATAAGCATTGAAATAAACAGAGCCATAAGCCAAACTGGTTTGCACAGTCCCTATAAGCGACTTTTTCCAGTTTTGATTTCTTCCATCTCTGAGAGCTGCTATGAAGCTTTCAGGTAAGGCTCTTAAAGTAAGTGGCTTAAAGGCGACTTGTATTAAGCTTATATGTATAAATCTATGTGAGTCCCTATAAGGGGCTAAATCGTTTTTAGATAATAATCTGAAGGTAGCATGGTCACTATCTACAGTGATAATCTCTTCAGTAGTTTTAACTACTTGTTTTAATCCTATTTTTTCAAAGGTACCTAATTAGTATATTACCTTAGGTTAAAGGTATAGTCCACTTATTAAGTAGATCTAATTGCTGAGGCAATTCATATTCTTCTTTTCTACTGTTTTTAACAGTAGTCTTCTTCCTAATGATATTCATTAAGAAACTAGTGTCAGACTTAGACTTCTCAGGTTTTTACTAACATAGCTCTGATACCATAATAGCCACGAGATCGCTTCCAACGAGGGTCAGGGAGTAAATTACTAGAACTCCAGTCCTGACCAGTTACTGACCTCTACAGTAACACTTAAACCACGATGCTCCTCACAACCCTTCAACGGCCACTTCGCCTAAACGGGTTTACAAGCATCACCGGTTAGGTTGTCCTAACCAAGGTTTACTGTCGAAATTGAAAACTGCCTGGTCTATATAGTTCTTAACCTATAACCTCATCGGGGTGACACAGTAGGCTTTCTAATAAAAAAACATTCTTTGTAACTAACCTTCGAATACTAAGTCTAACACTTACATGTTTAGCCTATCATTTAGGCTAACAGTACTACAAAAAGTGAAGAAGGAAGGAGAAGAACAGTACCAAAGACCTTCGAGCTTGTGGCCAAGTGACCTCTTTTTTTTTTTAATATAATCAAATTGAAAGTATTAAAGAGGGATTCTTTACAAAAGTAGAGAGAAGCTAGTAAGAAGGGAGAGCGTTGGCTAATGTCTGCCTCCTCAAAAACCCAAATGATCCTTATATAATGGATCGGTTTACAAACAAACAAAACTAAAAAGAATGACCGACAAAATAATTATAATTATGGCCGACAAGATAAAAAGAAAACCCTACATTATTACAAATGGACAAACTACTTTATAAAAGTAGATTCCCTTAATAATGGAGGGGCCCGTTACTTTATGACATTTGTCTTTATTATCCCAATAATTCATCTTATGGGGCCTTCATGTCTATTCATGCTTTTTCTTTTCCTTTTTCATTTTGCTTAACAGAAGATTCTTATGTTACTTCTTTCAATTTTGCAAGGAAATCTTCTGTTTCATCAATATTTACTTATGTGTCCTAGGTGCTTTGTGCTTCTCCTGCTGCACAGGTTTCTTCATCTGAAGTATTTTCTATGGAGTTCATAGATATATCATCTCCAATTTTTTGTTCGAAATTTCTTGCAATATCTTTATTTATTTCCTCTAAATATGAAGCGAGGATTTCTTGCTTAGATATAGCTCATTTCTTCATTTGAAGCTTTTTGGTAATTTGTTGGAAGGGGCTCATTTCACCTTCGTCAATATTGACTTTCTCTTGTTTGACATAGAGATCAATTTTTTCCCGGATTTGTTGAATTAATTCTTCACCAACTAATTTTTCTTGTTGGTTCGTCTGAACTAATTTAGTCCAGAATTTATTATAAACAATTCTTTGAAGGCAATGAATTCCTTCACTAGTATAACCAGTTTCTACATCCCATTTCATTATCCAGGGAATGAAAAATTCTATGAAAAAATACATAGCTGCAATGCCCTCATAAAAGATATTATCTTTTTGCAGGGAGATAATTTTGGGAGATATATCTACCCATTGAGTATATAAACTCTTGAATAAAGGAGGAAGTATTTCTAATGATGGACCATATAATTTCCACCATTTGAAGAACCAATTTGGAATTTGCTGGTTGTTCATATTAGAACAAAGCTTGATAAACTATGAGTGTCTCCTATTAGGATTCTCATAAAGAAAAGTTTTATTAAAAATTTTAACATAATCCCAATAATTAAATTTAACTGAGACTTTTTGGTCAGGATGAGTATATTCACGATCCTTAAGGGTACTAATACCCCATTCATCTGAAGGTATTACCTTCTTGATAATAATTTTCGAAAAACTATAAGTTTTTCTTGTATTTGCAGGATAAAATTGCTGAATCTCAGTTGATCCTGTTGTTGAGAGTATAAACTCATAGTGCATCTTGTATTTATAAGTCGGAGTAGCGTATGACGCTGTATCAAAATACCTGGCCATTAATTGCCATGGGTTATTTTCCATTTTAGGTCGGATTGTTCCAAAAGAATTATTAACTCTTTTGTATCTTTTCGGTTATAAACCTCAAGGTTTTCATTACTGTCTTCTGATATGATTGAGGAGTAGGTTGGAGCATTTGTGATAATCCTTTATTTTTCTTTGATTGTATATGTGAGCATGTGATTTTTACTCGCCGTATCGTCCTATAAAAATCTCAATAAATCAATTGATTTTATGAATTTTTGTTGATTTTTCAGTAATTAATTGTGAATTATTTGCATTTTTTGCATATCCATAATTCATCTTTTAAAATTATTAAAATTTACATCACTATTATCAAGGAATTATGAAGTTATTACTCATAATTAATTAAATAATAAACGAATGACGAGTATTTAACATAATGTAGTTTTTAATAACTAATTACTAAAAAATTAATCATTTTATTCGACAAATCATAGATTTAATTAGGAATATATAATTGGTTGTTTTATTCTTAATTAATATGTAAATAGACGAAAAATAAGGTTTAAAATTAATTGCTAAAATTTTTTTGGATTAAATTAGATTTGAACTTATTTGGATTAATTAGTTAATTAATTAAGAAAAGCCAATTTCAGACCTGGGCTTGAAACTACCCAGGCCCAAACCCAATCCCTACACAACTCAAACAACCGAGGCCCAAAACCCCCTTACCCGGCCTGCCCCAGCACCCTTCCAAATGACCCCGTTTGGTTTAATCAATTGAATCTTGGCCATCGAAATTGATTGAACGGCCAGGAACTCACCCCCCCCCCTAAACTATATAAATGTCCAAACTAAACCCTGCCCCCCCCCATTCACTTAGAAGTCTAACCCCCCCCTCCTAAATTAATCAAGAACTGGAATATGACGAAGAAGAGGACTTTAGGGAAATAAATCAAGAATTGGAACAATTCGAGAATAAGCCTAAGCCAAACTTAAACGAAACGGAACCCGTTAACTTGGGCAGTGAAGAAGGGATTTGAGAAACCATGATAAGCGTCCATGCGGATGAAAAGACCAGAGACGCCTTGATTCAACTCCTATTAGAATTCAAAGACGTATTTGCTTGGTCCTACGACGACATGCCCGGACTAAGCGTGGACTTGGTGGTACACAAATTTGCCAACCTACCCCGGTCATCCACCAGTCCAACAAAATCAGAGGAAATTTAAAACAGGTATGAGTGACAAGATCAAAGAAGAGGTCGCTAAACAACTAAAGGCTGGAGTAATCCGAGTGGTCCAATACACCACCTGGCTAGCCAATGTGGTTCCGGCGCCCAAAAAGGACGGAAAGGTCCGAGTATGTGTCGACTACCGAGATCTAAATAAAGCCAATCCCAAAGAAAATTTTCCACTGCCAAACATACACATCTTAGTGGACAATTGTTCCAAACATGAGGTACAGTCTTTTGTCGATTGTTATGCCGGATATCACCAGGTATTGATGGATGAAGAGGATGCAGAAAAAATAGCCTTCACTACACCCTAGGGAACGTACTGTTACCGGGTCATGTCGTTTGGTTTAAAGAACACTGGGGCTACTTATATAAGGCCCATGACCGCCATATTTCATGACATGATGCATCAGGAGATTGAGGTGTACGTGGACGATGTGATCATTAAGTCCTGAACCAAAAATGACCATGTGCAGCATTTGAGGAAATTCTTCGAACGCCTGCGCAGATATAATTTGAAGTTAAACCCAGCCAAATGCGCTTTCAGAATTCCATCCGGAAAATTACTGGGATTTATAGTCAGTCGACGGGGCATCGAGCTGGACCCAACAAAGATAAAATATATCTGGGATCTCCTACCCCCAAGAACCAAGAAGGAAGTGATGAGTCTATTGAGTAGGTTGAATTACATCAGTAGGTTCATCGCTCATTTGACCTCCACATGTGAGCCTATATTCAAGCTATTGAAAAATGATGCGGCCATAAAATGGACAGACGAGTGCCAGGGCGCTTTTGACAAGATCAAAGAATATATGTCAAATCCTCCAGTGTTAGTCCCACCAGAACCAGGCAGGCCTTTGTTCCTATACCTAACAGTGCTAGAAAATTCCTTTAGGTGTGTTCTCGGGCAACACGATGCAAATGGGAAGAAAGAGCAAGCCATTTATTACTTAAGTAAGAAGTTCACAAACTACGATNTATTCCAAAAGCCAATGCCCACCGGGAGATTAGCCAAATGGCAAATCTTGCTCACAGAATTCGATATTGTCTATGTCACTCGCACGGCTATGAAAGCTCAAGCATTGGCCGATCATCTAGCTGAAAATCCGGTCGATGATGAATACCAACCTTTGAGTACTTATTTTCCAGATGAAGAAATCAATTCCATCGAAGTAATTTCGGAAGGCGCTGACACCTGGAAAATGTTCTTCGACGGGGCAGCCAATGCGAAAGGTATCGAGATAGGCGCAATCTTTATTTTTCCCGCGGGACGACACTACCCAGCCATGGCCCGCCTCCTTTTCTTCTACACAAACAATACTGCTGAATATGAAGCTTGTATAATGGGCATGAACATGGCCGTTGACATGGATGTAGAAGATTTGTTGATCATGGGGGACTCCGATTTGATCATTAAGCAGGCTCAGGGAGAGTGGGAAACTCGAGATGTTAAACTCCTTCCCTACAGGTAGCATGTGGAGAATCTTAGTAAATGATTCAAAATCGTCGAGTTCAGATATATTCCTCGGTGCCACAATGAGTTAGCTGATGCCCTGGCCACCCTAGCTGCAATGCTACCTTATCCAGGTAATGTTCGCATAGACCTATTGGAGATCCAAATCAAGGAAAGACATGGTTACTACAACACGGTCGAAGTAGGGTCCGATGTCCAACCATGGTATCATGATATTAAAATATTTTTGAAGACAAAAGAATATCCCGAGCAGGCCAACGGAGACCGAAAGAGAACCATCCGAAGGCTCGCCAGCAGTTTCTTCCTAAGTGGGGGAGTACTATATAAAAGGACACTCGATCTAAATCTGTTAAGATGTGTATACGCCAAAGAAGCCGAAAAGATCATGGGTGAAGTCCACTCAGGAGTATGCGGTCCCCACATGAATGGCTACTNGGGTACGTCCTCGCAAAGAAAATCTTGCGGGCTGGATATTATTGGATGACCATGGAGAAAGATTGTTTCGGTTTCGTCCGGAAGTGCCATAAGTGTCAAATACATGGCGACCTGATCCATGCGCCACCCTCAGAATTGCACCCTATGTCGGCACCCTAGCCATTTGTTTGCTTGGGGAATGGATGTCATTGGGCCAATCGAGCCAAGGGCCTCAAACGGGC